>CANXYC010056295.1:0-17603 GCA_948193065.1 Aleurites moluccanus
CAATTAATTCCTCAACCAATTCGAATTTCTCCTCCTAAGAAATTTTCCAAATATACAAAATTAGGGTTTCTCCAAACCAATAATATTCCATATGATTTCCTATTAATTAATTATCTTAGAATCTCTATTCTTAATTCCCAACAACAATTTCATTAATCTTTTAAAGAAAAACCGCATTTAATTTGCATTAAATTTTTGGAGTTACTGTTCATGGCAGTCTCAACCTCCAGATTTCTCCCATATTAATTACCATTAATAGCTTCAGATCACTAGCAATAAATTGTGGATACCCAGTATTAATTATCCTAACCCACAGACTTAAATAAATCCAAAGAAAATAATTTAGGAAGAAAATTTACCTTGTTTCTTTCAAACTGAGATTTCTGCAACTACTGCTCAAATTTGATGATTCTTCCTTAATATAGACAAATCTAGAATTCTATTGCATTAATTTAAGTATTAATGCCTTAGAATATAAAATGGAACAAAAATGAGAAAAAAGATTGAATTTACGAAAGAAAGAAGAAGAGAAAAATCGTGAAATCGCTGCTGAGGGTGTTGGGGTTTAATAGACACTACCCCAGAAACACGCCAACCAGCTCACCAAATTGCCTCGGCAAAACTCCCTAGCCTAAGCTAGCTCGCCATTCCCACTTCGCATTCCCAGCTTGCCAAACTTGATCCGACATTGACTCTTCTCTATTCCAGCTCGCATATGCTACCTCGCGTATGTGGCCTCGCCAGACTCTCCTTGCATATGCCACCTCGGCAATGCTTCTTCGCCTCTTCGCTTATTCTCTCTTCGCATAATGCTTCTTCGCATAATGTCACCTCGCCTTATCCTTTTTGCCATAGCTCTTCGCCAAACCCTCTTCGCCAAATTCTCTTCGCTAAATCCTCTTCGCCTTAGCTCTTCGCCAAATCCTCTTCACCTTAGCTCTTCGCCTTCACGCCACTTTGCATTTCTAATTCACAAAATGCCTCCTTGCATTTTGCTAGCTCGCCATAACAATTTCTTCTAAGTTAAACTCTTGCCTGAGCATCCCCCACTTATCTAGCTTGCAAATGAGTTACAAATATCCAAACTCCCTAATTCTTTTTATCACTTAAAATCAACATGCAGGGGCACAACATACCAAAATTTCAAATCAAAATAACCAACACATAGACCGTAGTGACTCTCCAAATGTCACCCAGACTCCTGCCCCAAAATCTAACCAAACAACCCTGATACAAATCACTCTCCACTAAGATATACTTATCCAAAAATTCTGAAATTTTACAGCCATCTTCAACACACAAAAGGAACATTTTTTATGTTCACACCTTTAGTTAATTCTGCCTTAGTTATTCCTAGTAATTCCAAATAGATACTGTATCCCTGCAGAAACTCTCAACCAGACCAGCCTTGTTCAAATAGATACAACTCATCACATACACAGAATTTTGCCAAACCATTTTACAGAATTATATCTAAGAATAAATTAACAACTTTTATGTTTTACACTTTACCAAATTATGTTTTTAAGAATATGAAATAATCATCACAAAATCCTGCAACAATCCAAACAGAAATTTCTGAAATTCCCAACATTCTCATTAAAATTTTGATAGGTTCTCCAAATATATAAAAATTAATAAAAAACTACAAAATGACAGATATTACATATATACTATTTTTGTTTTTTAATTCTAATTTTTTATTTTAAAGTGATCAAAATCATTTTTTTTTAACAATTTAGGAAACACAAAAACTACTTAGTTAATATATATTTATTTTTTTCCCACTCATTATAAGTTAAACATTTATCTAAATTTAAAATTAGCAGTAAATTAATAATAATATGGATAACAAATAAATTATATTTATCGGTGTTAATTCACCTAATACATTTAATGTAAAGCATTTACTAATTGGATGGTGGTTGTATCTTTCAGTTCATACATAAATAATCTACTTAAGTAAAACACGATCATTCAAGTTTTCCTACCCAAAATACAGTTATGCTATTCTGAATGGGGAAGGAGTTTATTTGAACAAATTTTTTACTTCATCTGTTTCATAAATCATCAAACAATTGAAAAATATGAGGTATGTTTAATTAACAAAGGCATTGTATACTATTTTGTTTATTTTTCTTAATATTTATGTGTTTACACAATTTTTATATTTTCGCTTAGTTACTCATAAATAACTATTGGTATATTAAAGGATGTGATTCATTTATAATAGTCAATAAGTTTGCACATAAACAATCTATAACAAATAATGGTTGTAAACAATGTACTTTTCACGTATATCTTTTACAACCATTGCTTGAAGGTCGTCAATGTCACGATCTTCTGCTCACAAACCCAATATTTTTTCAACATCTTCCAATCCTAGCTTTGTCACATCCTACACTATAGGGCTGTGATGGTTCTAGGGTACTAGAACCGCTTTCGCAACCAATACCACGAAAAACCCCAGTTACGAGTCTAATTTATTTATAAAGTTTCACTAATTTTATTTATTTATTTATTTATTTTCAATTCTATAAAATTCTGCAGGAAAACGGACAGAGTTTCCCCTATAATATTAATATTTACCTCCTACAAAAATAAACAAACACACTCCCAATAATATAAACTACCATACAGACTTTAAAATTAAATATAAATATCTGCAACTTTTACATTTTACACTTATCCAAATACTCCTATAAGATCATGACAACTGACTCACAAAATTCTTCCCAAATACTGATTCTAAAATACTAATCTGCCCAAAACAAATAATCATAAAAATAAAAATAAAAAAATTAACAGTTATTACATATACAAACATGTATATTGAGCCAATGGAATAATAATAAAGTGCAATGAAATTCAGTAATCAGTAAATCTCAATAATAATCATATGTTCACTGGAATTGTTCAGGTATCCATTTCTATATCAATATCAAGTCATTATCAATTCATCAGATTTAGGCTTGGTCCTTTTACAATTATACAAAGCTATGTTCGGTGCTCAATGAAGAATGATCATTCAAATGCAATGAATCAAGGTATATTAAATAACATGCATCATGATGTACATATAACTCACCTTTGCTTTTAGCCTTCACATTTTTATTCTTTTTTTCTTGATTCTATTTCTTTACATTTTTCAGTTTCTATTAGTGCTTTATTCATTCTTGACTCTATATATTTAATTAATATCAATTTAGATACTATTTAATATAAAATTACATTACTTATACTTATATTAAAGAAAATTCCTCCAATTTCCAAGTTTTAGGTTTTGCCTATAAAGAACCTCTACTGACAGCCTATGTTTCATTACTCATATCTATATTTATCCAATTACTTTGATTATTTTTTGACATATAGGACTCTAACATATTCAAAATTCAAGCCATTCTGACTACTACACAATTATTAGTAAATTTTCAAAGTTAACCTACTGTTTTGTGATCTCTATCCAAACAGTTTCTGTTTTTATACCTATAATTAATTTCATTTTAATCAATTACAAAAAAAATTTTGCCATCATTTATTTAACATATAAATGATCATTTTTTTTTTTTGTTTTACACTTTCTCTAATTCAAACTCTAAAGTCCTCAATCCAATAGAATTTTGTAACCTATGTTTTGTTTATCAGTCAATTCTAGCAGGTAATACTTATGACTTAATATCTCATAAACCATAAATCTAATTTAATAACCCTTTTACAGACCTATAGATAAGACATAAATAAATATTTTTTTTATATTTAACACTTCTCCTAATTTTATCCTTATGGTACTCAATTAATTAAAACACAACAGTATTTTAATTGACCCTATAATCCGAACCAGTCTCAGTCATGAGTTCAATATCTCCCAACATACTTCGAATTTGATAAAATACCCTTAAAGATATATAATCTAGACATATATATATATACAACTTTTATGTTTTAAAGTTTTCCAAAATTTCATTTCAAGGTCACAAAATTGATGTTCAAAATTTCTGTTTACTTCCAGGAATTTTCAAAAATTTTAGAATTTAGAATCTTTTCTAGTATACCTTTTTCATTAACTCAATTCATAAACTATTTAACTATAATTCCATCAATTGATCTCAATTTAAATTTATTCCAACTAACCCTTAAACTAGAATTTTCTAACATATTAACTCTAATTAATTTGACACCAATAGTCATTTCTAATACTTAAACCATGTAATTAACTCATTAATCTTTTAATTGAATTCATAAAATCAATTTAACCTTTAAGTTAGAAAGATTACCTCTAGTTGGCTCTTGAACAATTCCCTTATTCCTTACTCATACAACCCAAACTCCACTTCTATATGCTTAAGAAGAAACCTTGGATTATTTATCTATGGAGGATTAATGAAGAACTTGAAGAAATTTGGATGAACAATGAAAAGAAAATGATGAAAATGAAGAGGAAGAAAGTGACGAATGGATAAGGAAAATGGATGCAGATTTTTTTTATTAATTCTTGTATTAATCATATTTAAACACATTTAGGGCAATAAAAAGTTAAATAAATCACAATTAATTGATAGATATTTTTGGTCATAATTTAAAAAGAAAAACAAATAAATAATCATGTGGTTATAAAGTTAGCCAAATTTTAACATTAAATAAAATATAAGGAATTAAAAAAATGAAAAAATATAAATTTTGGTATAAGCAAGGCCATTTGGCCGAAGTTTGTAGGAAGAAAAATTGAATTGGAAAAACTTTTGTATTATTTAAATATTATTTGATGTATAGTGGGTCCTATATTCTATTAAATTTTAATAATTAAAAAATTAATCCCTATTATATGCTAATTCTTTTCTATTAAATCACTCATTCTTTTTAATTTAAGTTCTAATTCAATTTTATCTCCAATTATTTAGTCAATTAAACCCTAATGCTTATTTAGTTTAACGCTACTACATATTTCCTCTAGTTCCTAAATTTAGATTCACTAGATATCAAAATTAAATTCTAGTCTTACTCACAATTTCTATCAATTTTTGTGCCATATTTCAGTAAATATCTACTACTTGGGTTTATCTAGATCTATATAAACTATGGGGTGCTATATTTTATGTGTTCCTTCATATTATTCTACAATCCTATTATTTTGTGTATTTAGTTGGTGTATTATATTTAACTTTATTGTCACGATTCAAATTTGGAGTCATGACAGGCGTAAAGTTAGAACGAAGTCTAATCTCACAAGCCTAACAAATATTATACCTATAACTTATGAAATTACATTTAAACATTTAGTCAATTATGTATATCCATCAAATCATCATTTAAATACTATTAACCAATAATAACAAATAAAATAAAATTCATTACAATTAATATTTGGAAATCAACTAAAATACTCTCAAAAGAAAATTTCTCACAACTACCCTTAACACCATGGTTTAGCTTTGGAAGAAAGAAAGAAAGTCCTACCAAAAAAAGACCGTAGACTTGCAAAAAAAAAAACTGAAATTTGAAGGAGTGAGCAAACCACGTGCACAGTGAGAAAACATATAAAGGTAGGGAAGAAACCTACAATTTTAAACATATATATACTTAGCATATATACAACCATTAACAATAATTCAAATATCAATAGTAGTTTAAATAAATCATTTGTCACATCTCCCGTTTCAAAAATGTGATGGCCCTAGGATACAGGTACGCTTAAGGCTACCTAAACCCGTAGAATCCTATAATATAGATATTATAGATAAAATATAGAGATTTCTAGAAAATTTGATAGAATTTCCTTTGTAATATCAATTTACCCCAAACTTCAATTTTAGTCAAACAACCGTACAATCTGTAAGAAAAATATATTTTCAATATTTCCTCCTTATACTACCAACTTCATAATATCAATAATATAAACACTTCTATTATAAGAACCAAACATATATTTTTCATTAACATAAAATATCGAATATTTGCAACTACACCTCCAAGTTCCATAGAGCTCTAGAGTCACATATTAATTATACAACAAAAAAATAAAATAAAATTTACATGATTAATTATAACTATCCAACCGGAGGAAGAAATGCTGGAACTCGATATCTAATCTTGACCTGAAAAATTATAAACATTAAATATTATGAGTATTGCTACTTAGTGAGTAATAAATATATTAATAAATATACATAAATAATTTGTTAGGTAATAAAATATGGACTACAATAATAGGAACCAAATATAGAAATTATAACCAATGATATTAATGATATATTTCAGGGATTTAAGGCAAAAAAATTGGGTTCAAGCAATGTCGATAAGAGGTCACATGGTACAAATAAACAAATATATATTCATGGTGAATTTCAATAACAGAAATAGAACTACAATAATACTGCAATATTAGAGCAGAGGCCAATATTTGAGTATACTCTCTTACAATAATATTTCACAAAGTTGATCAAACCCTGTGACTAGGATTTACACACCTTCCTAGCAAGGGATAAATTATTATACACAATGCCGATGTTCTCCCATCGGTTAGGTATTTCTGTCATAAATTCACATTGATACACATATAAAGATGTAATGGATAATCAAATGAGATCACAATTAGAACAAATATGTCACACCTCAAAATCACTGGTGCGATAGTCCTAGGGTAAGGGTAGGCATAAGACCACCGTACACCCGTAGAACCCTTAGCTAACCTGGATTAAACATACAACACATACTAGCATCATACCAAACATTCATATCTTATATATCTCATTAACCTGATATGACATTTCTTGTTGTTCCTTACCGATCAAAAGATAATTCTAACATCAATATGGAATAAGGGAAAGTCTATAATGCCATCCATGATAACAAAGGAATAAGCAACATCACACATATCTACAAAGCTTCTAAGAGTATACTTCACATTAATTTGGTACTATTCATGTTGGAAATTAGATTAAAAATACAGAGGAGACTATGTTAAAATTTTTATAAGACTAATAAATGTTAAACAGAGTTTGAATATTATTGAATAAGTTTAAGTATGATTAACATGTTTAAGGGTTCTACGGGTGTCTGGTGACCTTAGGTTTACCCTGCCCTAGGACCATTATGCCTCGAATTCGGGTCGTGACAGAGGTGGTATCAGAGCTAAGGTTTAAAGTGATAGAAAGTATATATGTCATAAGTGTTAATAAGGTATTAAGAGAACCCATGGAGCATAGAAATTCTTATTTCGTCATTTGTCATATGTATGTTTATCAGCGTTGTCTGTTATAATCTTCATCCATAGTTAATATATATATATTGTAGAGCGTAGAAAGGCGTGATTAATGAGGACTGGTAAAAGGTAATTGTAAATTGAAGGGAATGAGAACTGGAAGTGAATAAGACAATTAATGTAGTGACAATTGATTGATGGTAGATTTCATATAAATAATTTGAATAGATAGTGAATTGATATTTAGTTAATTATGAAAACCCTTAGAAGTGATATAAAAGTAAAGTTAGTTTTAATAAGTGTTATAAGTAATAGTGTAAAAAGAATACAGTTATTGATTGGGAAATAGATTATGTACGATAAGAATGATGAGTAAGCAAAGTAATAGGAAATATTGGAAATAGGTGATTGCATTCAATCATAGTATGGCTTAAGTGACAAAATGATGAATGATTATGAATAATAGAGATTTGAAGTTATAAGGATATGATTATACAAAAAGGATAGTTACAGGATCAAAGTTATAGCAATTAAGTACAATGAGAAGTTAGTGAACAATAAAAGTTTATATAATAGTACAATTAACTGAATATTGAGGTTCAACCATAGGTAAATGAGTATTGAAGCATAGTAGTATATTGAGAACTCAGGAAATAGGGGTGAAGGTCAATAAAGAATTAGTGTAATAATATCGATAAGTGATTGAAGTTATTAAGGTATAGTATATTAGAAGCATATGTATTACATTGCTAAACTTTTATGGATTATGTAATAGTAACAAATGACATGAAGAACATGGAATAGTATAAGTGATATGAAGACCATGAAAATAAAGTATTAGTATATTTTAATAAGTAATATGGAGAAATTGAATGTTGAATCCCTTGGAAACAAATTTACGGTATATACAAATTAATGAATAAAGAAAATTCGAGAACAAATTTTATTGAAGGGGAATAGAGCGTAACACCCTAAAAGACTGTACATATATAAGTGGATCATAACAATGGATATAAAGTTAATTAAAGAATAAAGGAGTAAAATTAATTTTAGGAGTTATAAAGACAATATTCAAGGACAATTTTTACAGAAGAATTTTAAAGACAATAATAGACAATATTAACGATAATGGATTTTTATAATATTTTTAAGAAATTTTTTACTAAAATTTATTGATGATACCTTAAATTGGGATAGTAAATTATTAAGAAAAAATAATTTGAGGATTATTGTGAAGTTAGAAAGGTAAATGGATAGTGAAGGAAAAGAAACTGATAAGAAAATTCTATTCTGAGGTAATTGTTAGTTCTTGATTTCTAAGAAATTTTTGACATTTAATTTGTTCAAATTTCTTTTACATGATTTAATTTAGATGGATTATAATCCAAGTAAAAATAATATGGAAGTAAATATAGTATTAAGAGTGATTGACAATGGATATGGAATAGAAGAAAAATTAAGGAAACATAAATTTTCGATTTACGGAGTTTTACCGAAACGAGTTCGGTATAAAAATTCTTTAACTATAGAGGTTCAGTTATTAAGTTGAATTGAGGTACCAAAGGTAATATAAGATTCCATAGAAATTTAATGGGAAGAATTTATGGACTCAATTGAAAAGAATTAAAAAGAATTGTGGTAGCAATTATAAATATGAAAAATTATGAGCAAAAGTATAATTACCCAAAGTTGTAGGACCCACCAAGCCAAATATCATTTTAATCCACAAAATCTAGAATTCTCCAAGGAAAAATTCTTGGAGTGGCCAACGAAGAAATAAGTGAGAGTAGATTTTATTTGTAGATTTTTTCTACCAATTTATGGAAATTTGACAAATGCCCAAATTCTAGAATTTTCTCAATTTTTAAACCTTTCCATTAGCTTAGTATAAATAGGAAGGAGATGGATAGCCAATTGAACATCTAATGGCCAAAGCATCCATGAAAAAGCCTCCAAAAATATTTTCCCAAATTCCCTTCCATAGAAACCAAATGTTTGATCAAGGAAAGGTTAGATAAGAAAAATGATCAAGAAAAAATTTGTGAATTTGCTATTCTTTGAAGAGAAATGAAGAGAGATTTCATCTAAGGTAAGGTTCTTAACTTGGTTCTTTAATTAAATTTCTAGGTGTTATAGCTTGATTGGGTAATGAATTGAATTAATTGGATAATGTTAACAAAGAAATAAGAAAGAACATAAAGATAAATTAGGGTTTTAGAGGATTCTAAAATCTATTTTAGTTCAGAAAGTTATAGTTCAGATTTCATAGACTTTATGAATGAATTTGGGGAAGTATAAAATATGAAAGTTTTAGGTAATGTGTTATGTAATTTACTGTAAAAGGAATTTATGAAATTATAAGTGAATAAGGAGATATTAAGTAAAGACTATGACTAGGTCAGATGTAGGGTTTCTTAAAATGGCTATTGTGTTTTTATTTTGGAAAAAGTTAGAGACTGAATTAAGCAAAGTGTTCAACATGAAAAGTGTTCATTTATGTCTTATATAAAGTCATATAAAATAGTTTTAGAATTGGATATATAGTTTAAGAGATATTAAGCTATAACTATTACCTATCCAGATTGACAGACAAACAGGAAATGGGTACACTTTTATGTTTATATGGGGACCTTAGAGTCTGAATTAGGAAAAGTGTTAAACATGAAAAAATTTTCTTTATATGTGAAATAAGTGTCTATAATTTTTTTTTTCATTTTGATTAACACAGATTATTTTATAGGCATGGAAATTGAGTTTGCCCGGATATGAACTGTAGGACAGTAGGTATAATTTTGACAAATTATTGAGAATGATGTAGTAATTAGATTGACATGAAATTTGAATAGGTAGTAGTCTCATTTATCTAGTTTAATTAAAAAAAATAATTAAAGTAATTAAATAAGTGTAGAAATAGATATGGGAAACTGAATACAGGCTGCCAGTGAGGGTTTTCATATAGGTAAACCCTAAGAATTGGGGATTTTAGGAATTTCTTAAATATAAGTATAATTGATGTAATTTCTTATTAATTGGTATCTAAATTGAAATTAATTGGATATGTAGCATCAAGAATAAATAAAAGACATGATGGAAACCATGAGTACTAAGGCATTGGATTAAGGAAAAAGGAAATGAGAAATATAAAGGTTAACGAATAATGTGAATGAATTATACATCATTGTGCTTGTTCCTTGTCATAACATAATTTATTATGTTTAAATGAATTTTATTCCTTGATGACTGAATGCTTCCTTGTTATAGCCATTGAATAACTAAGTATAAATTGATCTATTGCTATTGAACTGTTATAGAGATTGAAATGTTTATTGTATTGCTCACCTTAAGAACCTGAATTGTGACATTGAGTTTGATTGTTTTACCACCATGATACCCTAAATGTTATTCACACCAAATGTTCAACCAGATGATACATTGATTATTATTGATTAGCTAATTTTGTACCGAAAATGGATCCGGTCATATGTTACTGAAAAGTATTGACCCCGAATGTTAATGTTTCCAATGATTACTTGATATTGTTACTGATTCCCATTAGCCTTTTTATATGTGGAATTGACAGAGCTATTTTACTGATAGGGTAATGGGTAAGTACCATCAACATTGTGCACAATGACTCTTTTACAATGTTTACCCTAGTTAGAAAGGGACTTGTCCTAACTGTGAGGTCTGGCCCACCTTACGAAATTTTACATGTGAATGCTAAAGTTAAATGTGATACGTGTTCAAGGCCTAATATATATCGTTTCTATATATGAGTATGATATCTACAACATAATTACCCAAATGTTATCTACTATTTATATCCATTCATTTCACCCATAGCATTTGGAGTGCAAATTGTTAACCTTAGATATGCAACATCGACAACCTTTTCCTTATTTCTTTCACTCATTGTTACCTACCTAATTTGCATGTTTAATAATGTATATTTAACTCACTGAGTGTTATACTCACCTCGTGGTTCCTTATCATTCTACAGGAATAAGGTGGTAGAAGTTGCTCCTAAGTCATGTTCCTTTCTTTGCACTTGGGACAATTGAAGACTCCAATGTATATTTTATTTTTATGGAGTCAGTAAGTTTATACTCTACAGCTCCATGGGGTATAATCCGAGGTATAGATAATTCTGGTTGACTTTATATGAGTAAGTGTGAATGATATGAAAATCTGGTATGACCTGCTACTGGAATTTAACAAATAATTAATGCAAAATGAGTAAATAGTGGTAAAAGATAATGATAATGATAACGATAAGGAAAATAGTAATAGTAATGATAATTTTAAATGTGAGTAAGCTATTGAGACATGATGTGAAAGGAAAATATAGAATTGTTATATATGCCTACCTGAACTGTGGAGTTGAGGATATAAGGATGGTGTATATTGGGAGTGTATATTCTATGCATGTTGAGAATTTTAAGAAATTATTAAATGTAATATATGCAAATTTTGTCATTTTAATTAATTGTATGTTTGAAGAATTTAATTAATTGAAAGTATGAATGTTTGAGAAATTTAGAAATTCTGGTTGCAGGATTTTGGTGAGGCTGATTGCATGATCTTAAAGAAATAATTTGGTAAAGTGTAAAACATAAAAGTTGTGGATCTATGTATCATCTTCAATTCTATTAAATGGCTTGGTAAAATTCTCTGTGTGTGAGGAGTTATGTCTCCTTGAGCAGGACTTGTCTGGTTTAGTGTTTCTGCAGGAAATTTGTGTATGTTTGAATTTTTTGGGAAAGACTGAGACAGTTTGAGCTAAAAGTGTAAACATGAGAAATGTTCATTTATGTGTTGTGATGTTGGCTGTAAAATTTCAGGAATTTTGGATATGTTAGACTCCTGCATGTCTATTTTAAGTGGCAAAAAGAATCAGGAAGTTTGGATAATTGTAGCTCATTTGCGAACTGGTTAAGTGTATGTTGTCGAAGAAAGGTTTTAGCTCAGCAGATATTGGTGTTAGCGAGCCAACAATGCAAAGTGGAGAGATGAGATTGCCGAGGCGGCAGTTGGCGAAGAGACATAGGCAAGGTGGCATTATGCGAAGAGGCATTATGCGAAGAGGGAATGTGCGAAGTGGTAGTTCGCGAGCAGAGTTTGGCAAAGAGGGAATGTACGACGTGGCAGTTCGCGAGCAGAATTTTGTGAAGAGGGAATGTGCGAGGTGGCAGTTCGCGAGCATAGTTTGGCGAAGAGAGAATGTGCGAGGTGGTAGTTCGCGAATAGAGTTGGCGAAAAGGTATTGTCGAGGTGGCATATGCGAGGAAGAGTTCGCGAGAAGAGTTTGGCGAGGCAACATATGCAAGGTGGCATATGCGAACTGGATATTCGAAGTGGGATTCGCGGAGTGGCTTATGCGAAGTGGCATTGCTAGGATAGATTGGCAAGTTGGGAAGTGCAAGCTGGGAATGGCGAGCTGGCTTCTGCGAGGTAGTATTGCCGAGTCTGGTTGGCGAGGCGAGCTGGCGAGCGGGATTTTGGGCAGTGGCCTATTTAACCCAGTGGCCAGTAGCGATTTTTCTGCAAGATTTTCTTTCTTCTTTTCTTCGTTATTCTTCTATTCTTCTCAGATCAGTTCCATTTATTGTCTAAGGCATTAATACTCAAAATTAATGCATTAAATCTCTAGATTAGCATATTTGAAGGCAGTAATTGTCAGATTCAAGCAGAATATCTCAAGAGATCCGTCTTTGGAGAAATAAGATATATTTCTTCAAATTTCATTTTCTGTTAGATTAATTAAGTCTGGCAGTCAGAGTAATTAATTATGAGTGTATGAAATTTATTGCAAGCATTTTAAGGTTATACATTGTAATTAATATTGGAGGAATCAGAATTTATGGACTGTCATGAATAGTAGCGTGAACAGTAAATTCGAATTAAGTGCAGATTTTTCTTTAAGAGATGAATTAAATTGATGTTATGAATTAAGAATAGAGACTTGAAGATGATTAATTATTAAGAAATCATGTAGAGTATTATTGATTAAGGAAAACCTTAATTTTGAATATTTGGAGAAATTTCTTAGGAGAATAAAATCAAGGAAATTGAGGGAAATTGTTGAGCAAAGGTGTTAAAGGAAAATTCAAGGATAAATTGTGTTGAGGTAAGTATGAATATTGTATTTGTTTATTGTTTCTTGAATTGATATGACCGAATATTCTTATTGTTCACCCATAAAATTTTCATATACTTGACATTGAATTATCGAATTATTAAATGAAGATTCCATGATATTCTAAACTGAAATTTACCATTTGTTTATGAGATTACTATTTATTTATATATATATATATTGTGAGTAACTTGATCAACCTTCTTGGATCAAGTTCACATGATTCTTACTTGATAAACTTGATTGAAGTTATGCTATATATATATTGATGGTCTTGTGACCAATATGTTTCTTGTGAGATGAAACCATATGACCCTATGGATAGAATGCTCTTTCCAATGAGAGTAAATTCATTGGTCCATCGTGCACTTTGGGAACCTAGCTGATAGGGTTCTGTATCAGTGTTCCACCTAGAGGGGACCACAAGCTCTAGGCATATGCCTAGCCAAGCATGCGTTTGCGATAAGGTAGCAAGGACTACCGATGCGCTCTGTTGTGACAGGTAGCATGGCTACTGATGCACTATGTAGTTCTACCATGATATTTGATAATGCTATTCGATTGTGAGAACTTCTGTTTCTTGTAAGCCTAACCACATGATGATTCTTACCCATGTTCTTGAAATTAATATTTCCTTTGGATTAACATATATATATATATATATGTGTGTGTGTGTGTTTCTTTCATATTGCATGTTCATATCTTACTGAGTTGAAGGCTCACTCCTCTTCTATGAATTTCAGGTGGTAGTATAGCTCGTGAGGGAGCTAGTAGAGAAGATCAAGTTTCTTGACTCATTCTTCCAAGAAGCCTTCATTGTAATAATTTTGATACATTTATATATATTCATTATATGGTATTATGGTACAGTTTGTATTGGGAGTATACTCTAGAGCTCCGTAGTTGGTCATTGGGGCATGATAATATTTTGATGTATGATTTGCTATCTCATAGGTTACCCTTGTTCCTTAGTGATGTGGGATGCATCTTTTGATCAGTAAGGAACAAGAGGAAATTATAAAATGATATATCTAAAGAAATGAATTATGCTTATATGAATTATAGAATGATTATTGAATGATATCTATATTTGATATAAATGTGTATGAGATCCAGGATATGTGAGTTCTATGGGTTTATGGTGGCCTTAAGCCTACCCTTGCCCTAGAACCATTGCACCACTGGAGTTGGGGTGTGACAGAGGTGGTATCAGAGCTATAGGTTTATAATCCTTAGAATAGAAGATAGATAGAGATGCATGAGCTCTAGTATAAGTGTTGATTAAGATAACTACGGAGCATAGGATTTGTGTCTCGTCCAATTGTGTCTTCCTTTGGTATATATATCTGCGTTAAGTATGCGTAGTGAGTCTGATAATGTTTGATCTTCTTATCAGTATCGAGATGCCTCCACGTCGTGGTAGAGGACGAGAGCAAGGCCGTCCTAGGTTGGATTTAACTTCTGAAGAGGGTTCTGTAGGCGGGAATAGAGGAGGTGAGATTCCTCCTATGCCACCAGTGGATGTGGCTTATATGGCTCAGCAGTTGGATCAATTGCAAAGGAACTATACAATGATAGCTGAGTTTATTACACAGCAAAGGCAGCAACAAGTACCTCCAGTTCAGGTTTCAGAAATCCCTGTTCCTCCAGTAGTTCCACCACCTGTAGTGCGACAAGAGGAAGATGTATCATTTGAAAGGTTTCTCAGGCTTAAGCCCTCAGAATATAAGGGTGAAACGGATCCTATAGATTTTCTGGAGTAAATTGAAGAGAAAGTTCAGATTCTGTGGATTCCAGATAGAAGAGCCATTGAGTTTGTGGGATATTTGATGAAGGCTGAAGCCAAGGACTGGTTCAAGAGAAGCATTTCTGGTATGCTTCGTGAAAATGAGGAACTATCATGGGAAAGATTCAAGTAAATGATGCTTAATGAATTTCTTCCTGAGAGTGTGAGGGAAGCTAAGTCCCTGGAGTTTGAGAGATTGGTTCAGACCCCTGGCATGAGTGTTTCAGAGTATGCCAGGAAGTTCAGTCAGCTTAGCAAACTTGCTCCTGCCTTGGTGCCTATAGAAGCGACACGGATTCAGCGGTTTCGCAGAGGGTTAATGGCTCCATTGTTTAAGCTCCTAGCTGCCTTTGAATTTGATTCCTATTCCAAACTGGTGGACAAAGCTAGGATAATTGAAAACAGAGAGATGGAAGCCAGATTAGAAAGAGTTAAGAAGAAGAAGTTCAAGGCTAATAGTTCTTCCAAACCAGACAGTGGGATGAAGACTATGGTAGTGGATCATCAGTCAACCTCTAGGAGTGGGTATAGAGGACCTTCAGGGAGACTACAACAAAGTAGGACTACTCCTAAACCTACTTCTCAGATGAGCCATGGATCAGCTAGTTTTGCATCACCCAGGACTCCTAAACCTCTGTGTCCTGCATGCGGCAAATTTCATAGTGGTCCTTGTCATTATGCATTAGGAGCGTGTTTCAGATGTGGACAATACGGTCATTTTCTCAAGAATTGTCCACAGCTACCTTTTGGAGGAAGACCTCAGGCTATAGTTCAGATGAGTAGAGAGAGGAGCATCAGTCAGCAGCCAGGAGGAGGCAGAGGTATATTAAGCAGGACTGTTGAGGCTGGCAGAGGATCAGGTCAGCATGAGGCTCAGGCTTCTGGGTCAACTCCTATGGGCAAAGGCAGAGGGAGAGTTTTTGCTCTAGCACAATATGAAGCTCAAGCATCTAACACAGTAGTTACAGGTATCCTTCCGATCCAAGTCTTGAATGCTAGAGTATTGTTTGATTCGGGAGCTATACATTCCTTGGTGTCGTCATGTTTTGCTAAGAAGTTGCATATGCCTTGTGAATTGCTTGAAATTATTTTGGTTGTTTCTACTCCTTTAAAGGAAGAGATTGAAGTCTAGAACTCCTATCTATCCTGTGTGGTTAGCATAGGTGGCAAGAGCTTGAATGTGTATTTGATTGAATTGCCTGTTTTGGAGTTTGATGTGATTTTGGGCGTGGATTGGTTGTCCAAGCACTATGCCATTATAGATTGTAATGGGAAGAAGCTAGTCTTTAAGCCACCTTCCGGTGAGGAATTTGAGTTCCAAGAGGAGCGAAGTGAAGTGCCATATAATGTGATATCTGCCATTGGGGCAAGAAGGTTATTAAGGAAGGGTTGCCAAGGGTATTTGACTTATGTCAGGGATACTAGTAAGAAAGTGAGAAGTATGGAGCAAATTCCAATAGTCAATGAGTTTTTGGACGTATTTCCTGAAGAATTGCCTGGTTTGCCACCGGATAGAGAGAGAGAGTTCGGTATAGAGTTGCTACCTGGCATGAGTCTGATTTCTATTCCTCCCTACCGTATGGCACCAGTTGAGTTGAAATAATTAAAGACTCAATTGCAAGATTTGCTCGACAAGGGATTCATTAGACCTAGTAGTTCACCGTGTGGAGCACCTGTACTTTTTGTAAAGAAGAAGGATGGTTCTATGAGATTGTGTATCGACTACAGGCAGCTCAACAAGGTAACTATCAAGAATAAGTATCCCTTGCCAAGAATAGATGATCTATTTGATCAGTTGCAAGGTGCAAGTCATTTCTCCAAGATGGACTTGAGGTCGGGGTACTACCAGTTGAGAATTCAGAATGAGGATGTATCGAAGACGGCTTTCCGAACCAGATATGAACACTATGAGTACTTAATGTTACCATTTGGATTGACTAACGCACCAGCTGCATTCATGGATTTGATGAATAGGGTGTTCAGGCCATTCTTGGATAAGTTTTTCATTGTGTTTATTGATGACATTCTTGTATATTCTAAGAGTAAAGAATAGCATGAGGAACACTTTAGAATAGTGTTGTAGATTTTGAGAGAGCATCAGTTGTTTGCAAAATTTTCGAAGTGTGAAATCTGGCTTGAGAGTGTGGGTTTTCTGGGCCATGTAGTGAGCCAAGAAGGGATTAAAGTTGATCTTAGAAAGGTTGATGCAATTCTTAGCTGGCCTAGACCTACGAATATTTCATAAGTTAGAAGTTTCTTAGGTTTGGCAGGCTACTACAGGAGGTTTGTTCAAGACTTCTCCAAGATTGTAGCTCCTTTGATCAATCTTACCCAGAAATAAGTTAAATTCCTATGGTCGGATGCATGTGAAGAGAGCTTCCAGAAGTTAAAGACTTGTCTCACCACGGCACCTGTCTTAGCTTTGCCATCGGGTGAAGGAGGATATGCGGTGTATTGTGATGCATTAAAAGTGGGACTTGGTT
>CANXYC010056353.1:0-16556 GCA_948193065.1 Aleurites moluccanus
TAAATATCTACGAGTGTGTCAAACTATACCTAATGTCCACCCTACAAGCAGACCCTTTGGGAGAGCTAGGTATGGAATTAAAGTATAGCATCTTCACTCTAGATCACTCTTAAGCATCTCAAGTCTAAGGACATTTGCACATTTCCATACAGAGATAAGTCATTATCATTGTTTAGATTTCCATATGACTATCTCCTACGATCACTTCGATGCAATTACTACTCCTAGTAAGCATCCACATGCTATACTCAAACATCTCAATGTTATCATCTTTATGAGATTAGGATTTGATCAAATCAAATAGTTTACGCATGTGCTAGTCTTTATGAATCAATAATGTCCATTCTCATTGATTCTATGACCAGGGAAATTTACGTGAAAACATAATTACACATGATAAGCATCTCACTATCATGATCTTATCATGAATGCCTTCATGCTATGTTTATACCATGGACTTTATTAAATAGTTATGCAATATCACTCTAAATAATAATAATTACTGATTAATAAATAATGCCTTTTTATTGATATATTTCTAAAAACATCATTACAATGATTGTCTTTAGAGCACCTATACTAACAAACCCTAATTCAACAAATTGTTTCAATCAATATTTTTCTCCCACATCATATTCAACATATGGATTTAATGAAGAATGTGATTATATTAATTATGGGTATGAGCAACCACAGATTAATTATCAATACAAACAAAGGGAATCCACATTAGAAGAAACTCTTTAATAATATCTTAGTATGTATGAACAAGATAGATCAAAGGAACCAATATTAGATGAAACTCTAAATGAGTTTATCAAATATACAACTCAACAATATGAAAAAGTTGGTAAAAGGTTTAATTCTATAGAAATCTATGTAAACAAAATTGAAGCTCAGGTGAACCAACTTATCACTCAGGTTCAAAATGTCCAATCCAACATGAATAGGCCAAAGCAATGACAGTTTTACAAAGTGGTAAAGTGATAGATAACAAAGTGAATAATCTTGTTATTACTAACATTGTACATGATGTAGAAACCTTTGTAAAATAAGATGAACAAGAAGAAATGCAACCTAAGGAATCCATAATTAAAGATCAAATTGACGAAAAGATTAATGCACCTTCAATCAACAGGGTATGACATGTTTTCTAAAATTAACATAAATTTGCCTCTTTTGGATGTCAAAAGAAATATTCCTACTTATACTAAATTCTTTAAAGAACTTAGCATAAAAAAAAGAAAATATGAGATTAATGAAAAAGTAATGGTTTCTATAGTTTCTAGTGCAGTTCTTCAACAACAACTTCCCCTTAAAATTAAGGACTTAAGAAGTTTTGTCATCAGTATATTGATGGAAAATTGTGAGAAAGCTATAGGTATGTTGGATCTTGGGGCTAGCATAAATCTTATGCCTCATTGCATTTTCTACAACTAGGCCTTAGGGAATTAAAACCCATTAGAATGAATTTACAACTGGTTAGTTGTTTAGTCTGTTGCCCTAAGGGGATAATCGATGATGTATTAGTGCAAGTTAGTGGATAAATTATTCTTGTTGATTTTGTTATTCTTGATATTAGGGATATTCAGGCTAGAAGTACATAACACATTATCCTTCTTGGTAAACCATTTATGGCAACTACAAACATATGAATAGATGTTAAAAACAGCAGACTAACTATGAATTTTTGGGAAAAACTATAGTATTTACTATCTTTGATACAAAACCTATACCAACTACAACTATTTATGAAGATTGCTCATTTATTGACTGCATTGTTCAATGTGTTTCTCACAAATTTTTGCAGAGACAAAGTGATAATAAATTAAAAATGGCATTGACCTTAGATAATGAAATTGAAATTTTTTATGAACAAATTGAAGAATGTTGTGCTAGCCTTGATAATACAGGAAGTTTACCTAAATAAGAAGAGAACTCTCTACCTTTAGAATCTAATCCTAAAGAAAAATCTGAACCACCTAAATTGGAATTAAAAGAGCTACCCAAATATCTTAAATATGTTTTGTTGTGAGAGAATGAGACTTTTCCCGTGATTATCTCTTCTAAATTAAGTAAAAAGGAAGAAGCTAAGTTAGTGGTAGTACTTAAAGAATATATTTTAGTCATTAGGTGGGGTTTGAGTGATATAAAAGGTATTAGTCCATCAAAATATATGCATAAAATAAATTTAAAAGAAAGAGCTAAACCCAAAAGAGATGCAGAAAAAAGGCTAAACCTTAATAATATCCTAGATGAGGGAGTTATATATCCTATATCAAATAGTAAGTGGGTTAGTCCTGTTCACATAGTTCCCAAAAAGACTGGAATAACTGTTATTCAAAATGAGAAAAATGAAATTGTACCCATAAAAGTTACTACTGGATGGACAATGTACATAGATTATAGAAAATTAAATGCAGCTACTAAAAAGGATCACTTTCCTCTACCTTTCATCGATCAATTGATTGATAAATTGGCATGACACGAATATTACTGTTTTCTTGATGGCTTATCCGGATATTATCCAGTTGTTATTGCTCTAGAGGATCAAGCCAAAATAACTTTCACATGTCTTTTTAGGACATTTGCCTTCACGAGGATGCCGTTTGGACTTTGCAACGTACTTGCAACTTTTCAAAGATGTATGTTATCAATTTTCTCTGATATGGTAGGACACTTCATCATGGTATTTATGGATATTTTCTCTATTTTTTGATCTTCTTTTGATAACTGTTTGAATAAATTGACTCAAATTTTTAAACGATGAATTGAATGAAATCTTACCTTAAGTTGGGAGAAAAGTCATTTTATGGTAAACAATGATATAGTCCTCGTATATGTTGTTTTTAATAAAGGGATTGAGTAGATAAAGCAAAAATATAAATAATTGAAAAACTACCTCCTTCCACTACATTAAAAGGTGTTAGAAGCTTTCTAGGGCATATTGGTTTTTATAGAAAATTTATTGAATTCTAAAATAAGTCTCCTATTGTGCAAACTATTAGGAAAAGATGTACCTTTTAATTTTACTGATGAATGCATGAAAGCTTTTAAAATCCTGAAAGAAAAATTGATAACTGCTTGTATAGTTGCTGCTCTTGAATGGTCATTACCTTCTGATATTATGTGTAATGCTTTTGACTATGCTATAGGATTTGTCCTTGGACAAAAAGTAGGTAAGAATTTGCATGTAATTTACTAAGCCAACCTTACTTTGAATGATGCACAAATTAATTATACAACCACATAAAAAAATTTATTAGTTGTTGGGTTTGCTTTGGATAAATTTAGATCATATATTTTAGGATCCAAAGCAATTGTGCATTTTGATCATGTTGCATTGAAATATCTTTTAACTAAAACACATGCCAAGCCACATCTGATTAGATGAGTTTAATGTTATAAGAGTTTGATGTTAACATCAATGATAAAAAGGGAAATGATAATATTGTTGCTAACCATCTTTCTAGAATAATTCCTAATAAAGAACTCCTTGAACATTATAACTAGAAATTAATTACTGAAACTTTTCCTAATGAATAATTATTTAGTGTGAGTCAAGTACCGTGGTATGTTGATATTGTCAATTATCTTGCTTATGGTACATTATGACATAACATGTCTTATCAGGAAAGGAAAATATTTTTATATAATTGCAGGGACTATTATTGGGATGATCCATATCTATTCAAAATTTATAAGGATGAAGTGATCCGAAGATGTGCACCAAAAGATGAGCAACAAAGCATCCTTGCCTCTTGCTATGAATTGCATTATGGAGAACATTTTGGAGGAAAGAAAACAATCGCCAAAGTATTGCAATGTGGGTTCTTTTGGCCTACATTAATGAGAGATGCCCATTTCTTCTACCTTAAATATGACAGATGTCAAAGAACAGGTAATATTAGTAAAAGAAATGAAATGCCATTAACTGGCAATTTGATTGTTGAAGTATTTGATATTTGGAGGATACACTTTATGGGACCATTTCCAAAATCTTTTGGTTATGAATATATTTTAGTTGTTGTTGACAATCTATCAAAATAGATAGAAGCTACACCTATTAAGACTAATGATACTTTTATGTCACGACCTGATTTTAGATCGCGACGGTCCTAGGATGCAGGAGATGCCAATGGCGGCCGACACCCGTATAACCCAGTATCACATACAAATATCTATAACCATCAATTAATTAATCAATTTTCTTAGTTACTATTCATTCTGCAATTTTATAAATTGTCTGCAACTTAATGTTGTTGGCTGTAACATCCATTAACACATATCATATTAATACTGATATACCATAATAAGTCATATACATATATGTCCATAGCCTAACTAACCCATACATACCCCATAGAGCAGCTAGATTATGAACACTAAAATATAGCATTTAATATAATTACATTGTTATCAAACAGTTGCAGAAATTTATAGAGTGTTTGAAATTGGGATTCTGCTATCTACTCTGCACCTGAAATGGTAGACAATGAAAAGAGTAAGTATATAAGATACTCAATGAATCTAATATGCATCGCCAATAAAAGTGGTTCGGATCAATAATAAATGATAACAATGGAAACAATGATGACATTCTATTGATATAATCATATTACATAATTAATATCAGGGAATGACAGGTAGGTCAATAATCATATCAAAGGAATGGTATCATATGGAAAGATAGATATATGGTCAGAACACATGTCGACTATATATAAACATACAGCCAATTTCATCTCAATAAACATAAGACTGATCATGTCTTATGGCTAGGACCAATAACCCTTACCAGCTAGGGTCTCAATAAAAAAGTATACATTGTCGATAGTATGTACCCACTACCCTGTTGGAGCAGCAGCTCTGTCAAACCACATTAGGGTCAATACAAGTGTGAAATATATCATTAGATATCATTATGCAACTATGGTATCACCAGTAGCAATTATCTCAATATCAATCATTTTAAGTAACAATTTAATCAACGGAATAGCAATAAGCAATAGATAAGCAAAGGTAATTGGTTTGGTAAAGAACAAAGGTATGGATCAAAGATTGGTTATACATAGGTAATCGGTAGGCACAATTGGCATGCCAACGTCGCTGGTGACAATGGCATTCAAATTGGTAGGCCTATGGATGAAGGAATGATAGGCCAATGACAACATAACTAGGCATTTCATCAAACATATGGTGGGCATTATGAAATGGACAAATTGGCATGCTTATGGTGCAATTCCAACATTGCTCCATTAATCAACAATCAACTCACAACCTAGGAAATACAATAGGCAATAGATATACAACAATAAACACCATTTAAAAGATCAAACAAGCTAAGGAATTCAAAGGAAAAAAATCAAACAAAACATAGGCATGAATAGTATATTTAGGTTCGGCCAAAACATGACTTTCAAGTATGGTTTCCAATTCAAATTTCAATACTTGGGACATGATAAATGATGCATATTAAACTCACCTAGCACTCCAAATTGCTTAGGAAAATTGATTTTCCACCAAATGCTTAAAAGGAGGCAAAAACCATAACTATGACAATCTTTATTTTCTACAACAAATCAACCACAAATAATTCATCCATTAGCCTCCAATTAACATATTCTAAGCTTAAACAAATAAACTAACACTAAATCATCAAGCCAATTAGGGTTTGAAATGAGGAAAAAGTGTTTAAATGCATCAATTGATGCAATCAAACACCATACCCATCTAATTCAACCTCTAAATCATCTAAATAAACCATAAAAATAAACAAACTAATTGATTACCTCAACTTTGATGTTCCACCCGAAATCTAGCTTCAAGAATTCTTTGGTTTCCTTTGTGATTCTATGAAAGAAATGAGTTGAAAATGGAAGAACAAAGCTTAATCTTAAGTTTCCTTTGAATTTTCTTTAGGAAATTTGCTATAGAAATGGAGGAAGAATAAGGAAATGGTTTGGCCACCCTTTAGGAAGGAGAAGAAGATGAGTAAAAATGCTAAGGCATTTCTTAAATATTAAGTTAATAATAGCAAATTACACTTTGGTCCTTAAACATTCAAGTATTCATACTTTAACCCTAACTTCTTCTATAATTTATTCTGACAATTCTGTTGAGAATTAGATTTCAAAGTGGGGAATCAAAAGGCTTATTTTTTTTATACTTATTTATAAAAATAGTTTCAGAGCCATTCCGAAACTCAGACAGACCAATTTCTACTATACCCCTCAAAGTTCCATTTATTTAAAATTTTGCCATCACTTACTTTTTCAGTGTTCCTAAACATTTTTTACCTCTTTCTTTTTACCATAATTACACATGCATTAGTATGATCCTTTACCTCCTGGTCAGAATCAGAAATTCAACTGTTGCCCAGACTGCTATTTTCTCGGCAGTGTTTTCGACACCGATGATTTCCAGAAAAGTATTTCATATGCTTTCTAACTATATCTCTAAAATTATTTCTTATCATTTCAATACTTTCAAACCATAAACTGAGAACTAGATCATGCATATAAGATAAGACTTTCTAGAGTATTACATTTTACCCTCTTTCAAATAAATTCGTCCTCAAATTTAAATTAAACACATCTCATTGATGGAATAGAAATGGATATCTATCCTTCATCTGCTGTTCGCTCTCCCAAGTTTACTCCTCCATTGACTGATTCCTCTATAGCAATTTGATCATAGGAATTTCTTTATTCTGCAGTTGCCTGACTTGTCGATCAATTATCTCCACTGGAAGCTCCTCATATGACAAGTCCACATTAAGTCCAACATCTTGCATCTTCAATAAATGTGACGGGTCCGATACATACTTCCGTAACATAGAAATATGGAATAATGGATGAACATGGCTCAAATTAGGTGGAAGAGCCAATCTGTAGACCACATTGCCAATCTTCTTGAGAATCTCAAATGGACCTATAAATCTTGGTGACAGTTTTTCCTTCTTCCCAAATCTCATAATACCCCTCATCGGTGAGATCTTAAGGAATACATGATAACCAATTGCAAAATGTACATCCTTTTGCTTCGGATCGGCATAGCTCTTCTGCCTATTGAAAGCAGTCTTCATCTGATCTCTAATCATAGGCACCTTTTCCATTGTTTCTTTAATCAACTCTATACCCTCTAACTGCTTCTCTCTCGGTTCCACCCAGCACACTGGAGATCTACGCTTCCTACCATATAGTGCTTCAAATGGAGCCATACTAATAGAAGAGTGATAATTATTATTGTATGAGAATTCAATCAATGGCAGATATTGATCCCAATTACCTTTAAAATCCAGAACACACAACCGAAGCATATCTTCCAATGTCTGGATTGTCCTCTCTGACTGTCCATCAGTCTGCAGATGGAAAGCAGTACTGAACCATAAATGAGTACCCATAGCCTCCTGAATTTTTTGCCAAAACTGTGAAGTAAACTATGTACTATTATCTGATATGATCATCAATAGAACTCCATGGAGTCGCACAATTTTGTCCACATACATGTAATACCCTAGGAAATCCCATCTTGAATGCATGATTTAATTCTCAGTTTATAGTTTAAAAGCATTGAAATGATTAGAAAGAATTTTAGAGACACAGTTAGAAAGCAAATGCAAAACTTTTCCGGAAATCATCGGTGTCGAGAACACTGCCGGGAAAATAGCAATCTGGCTAATTTAAGAATTTTTTACTCAGACTTGGGGGGATTAAATAGGTTAATTTTATGTGAAATTATGATAAAAAGAAAGAGTTGAAAAATATTTTGGAATATTGAAAAATAAGAGTAATGGCAAAATTATAAATAAAGGCAACTTTATGGGTAATTTTGGAAATTCACTGTCTGGGATTCAAAAATGACCCAGAACTATTTTTAAATAATAGAACAAATTAAAATAAGGTATTTCACTTCCCACACTTGAGGTTGAATCTAAACAGAATAGACAGAATAAATTACAGAAAAAGTTTTGGGGTAAAAAATACAAATAAGGAAAATTTTGGGCCAAAAGTGCAATTAAATAAAATCGTGGGATCCACTCATTCTAGAAATGAGATGAAGTGGCCGGAAAAGGGTGAGGGAAAAAGGAATAATTGATAGGAAAATGATTAATTGATTTATTAATTAATTAAATAGGTACCAAATAAGCCAAATCTAGAAATTTCTATTTGTTTTGTCTTCATTTCTTTTTGGAGTTGGTTTTAGTGTATAAAAGATAAGTGTTGGCTGCCATTTTTGGAAGATTGACCGAACCATATGAGGGGAGAAAAAGTCAAAGAAATATGTCTTCCAACCTTTCCAAAGAATCAACCAAAAAAGGTAGGAAAATGAAGAAGGAAGAAGTTTTATGAAGAAAATAGTATAGAAAAATAGTGTTCAAGCTTTTGGTGGAGCAAAAGGAGATGGGATTCAAGTATTTTGATTTGAGGTAATAATTCTAAACTTATCATTTTTAATTGTATTTGAGAGTTCTAAGGTTTTTTTGGCAAATAATTGAGGTAATTAATTTAAAAATATAAAAAATGAGCTAGGGTTTATATAGTTATTGAAATCAGATTTGAGGTAGTAATTTGAGGCTGATATTCCAAACTTTTAATGACTAAATTTGAAGATGGTTAAAACACAAAAGTTGTAGGTAAATATTTTAATTAAATTTCTGTAAAAGTAATTTGGAAAATTCAAAGTGAGGAAAGAGTTATTGGGTAAAAACTATGATTGACCTAGAATTAGGGTTATGGAAAAATGCTACTGTGTTTTTATTGTATATAATGATAGAGATAGAATTAGAAGAAGTTTTCAACATAAAAAGTGTTTATTTATGTCTTATATATAAGTATGTCAAATTATTTTTCAATTGTATTTATAATTTATGAGATAATAGGTCATAAGTATAGACTACCCGGAATAACTGTTTAACAGAACATAGGTTACAAAGTTGTATTAATATAAGGACATTAAATTCTGAATTAAAGAAAGTGTTAAACATAAAAGATGATCATTTTTGTGTTATCTAAATCACTGTAAAAATTTTTGTAATTGGATGAGTGCAAAATTAATTATAGGCATGAAAATAGGGCATGTATGGATAGAGATTTTAGGGCAGTAATTTAATTTTGAAAATTCACTAATAATTGTACAATGATAAAAAATTCTAAAATTTGAATATGTTATAATTTTATGCATCTATTTTTAATAGCAAAATGAATTACAATAATTGGTTAACTATTAATTGAGTTATTAGTAAAAGAACAGAATCTGCCAGAATAGGATTGCAGGCAGAATGCAGGGTAGCAGGGCTGATTATAGGCCTAAGTTTAAATTAACACTATAAATTGTGTAGTAATTATTTTAATGTGAAATTTGGATATGTTAGAAAATTATATGTTAAGTTTAATTAGGAATAAGAATTGAAGTAATTGGATAATTGTAGAGAAAGATATGAGTAATGGAACATAGGTTGCTAGTAAAGAATTTTGCACAGAAAAACTCTAGTAACTTGGAAATTTGATGAATTTTCTTTAATATAAATATAAGTAATGTAAGTTTTATGTTAAATAGTATCTAAATGGAAATTAATTGGATATGTAGAATCAAGAATGAATAAGAGATGTGATAGGTACCAAAAGAGATAAGGCAAATAATCAACGATAAAGGAAAAGGGAAATGTACAAGATATTAGTAAGGTGAGTAATGTATACATCATTATGCATACTCATGTTTTAATTTGTTGACCCATGACTATGTTTCTTTTTTTTATTAAATGCCACTTGTTATTGTTGATCATTCTTTGATCTTCCTAAAGATTGAAATTTATCCATATTCATTGATTGCTATTGATATTGAAATGCCTTTTGTGTACTGATTGATAAGTAAACCCGTGTATCGAAAGTCATTGTAACGAAATGTTCTTAATGCATACTTAATATTGTTATTGATTTTCATTGGCCTATTTACATGTGGATTTGGCAGAACTACTGCTCTGACAGGGTAATGGGTCAATATTGTCGGCGATGTGCACATTGATTACTGATGCCCTAGCTGGGAGGGGTTATTGGTCCTAGCCATAGGGTCTGATCAGCCTTATGCTTACTAATACTAATCGATACTGATACTACTAAAGACTGTATGTTCGCATATAGTCCATACTGATACTACTGGAGTCTGTATGTTTACATATAATCCATCCCTTTATCTGTCTTATCTACATGATATGAGTATTGTTTACATGTTCATTGATTCCAAACTTATATTTTATTGCTTATCGTTGATATCTTTTATTATCATATGCTTATATCTCATATATAATGATGTATGCATTCTCACTGAGTATTTTATACTCACCAAATTAGTGGTTTATAATTTTTACAGGGATGTGTTAGAGGAAGCTGATTCCAAGTCAATTTCTTTTCCGACTTGGGACGTCAAGTACATAGAGGTAGAATTGTATTTGTTAAAGGTCATTAGTGACAATTCTTAGAGCTCCATGATACTGTGTATAATTGGATGATTGAGTATTATAATGATGTATAAACAGTGAAATATTTAATGTTACAATGACATTCAAAATGTAATATGTAATGCATAATGATTGAAAATGTCAATGATAATAAAGTGACAAAGACAGTGATAGAGGTAAATGATAAAATGAAATTTTCATGTTTTGAAAAGAAATTTAGAAGTGCCATGTATGACTGTTGAACTGTGAAATTGAGGATATAAGGTTGGCAAATTATTGGGAGTGTAAAATAATTTTTAGTGCAGGCTGTGTATATTTTGAGAGACCCAGTTTTGGGTCAGAAATAAGGTTAAAATTACAAAGGGGACTCTGGCAAAATTTCTGTAAAATTAAAAGTAATAAATGGGATTTAAGAATTGATTAATGAATTAATTTTGATTGAATGATTAATAAATAGATTGTTCATGGGTTCTATGGGTTTCCGGTGACTTTAAGTCTACCCGTGCCATAAGACCGTCGGGGCCCAAAAGTGGGTCGTGACAATACAACTATACATATTGAACTGCAGAATAACTGGCCTTAACTTTCAAGAAATGAGCAGATTTCGTCAACCGATCTATAATAACCCATATGGAGTCATAACCCCTAGTAGTTCTCGATAAACCGATTACAAAATCCATGGTAACCTACTCCTATTTCCACTCAGGCAACTCGATCTCCTGAAGCAATCCCGATGGTTTCTAATATTCAAACTTAACCTGCTGACAGGCTAAGCATTTAAATACAAACCGAGCTACATCTCTCTTCATATCGGGCCACTAATATACATCCTTCAAATCATGGTACATCTTGGTAATCCCTGGATATATACTGTATGATGAATAATGAGCCTCTCTCATAATCTGATCCCGTAGCCCATCAATATTAGGTACACATATCTGCTTCCCACACTTCAGTACATCATCTTCCACTGTAAACTCTATCATCTTGCCATTTTATACATCTCTTTTAAGCTTCAGTAGATACGGATCCCTATCTTGAGCCACTTTAATGTCATCAATCAACAGTGACTTCACCCGAAATTGGGCTATCAGAGCCTAGTTATGATCCTGGGATCCCAAATCCAACTCCATAACCATATCCGTTAACTCTTTCATCTCTCGGATCAATGGTCTCCTACCAACTGAGATGTGAGCTAGACTGCCCATAGAATTCCAACTCAATGCATCAGCTACTACATTAGCTTTGCCCAAATGGTAAAGGATTTCACAATCATAATCCTTAAGCAACTCCACCCATCTACGCTGCCGGTGGTTCAGATCCTTCTGCTGAAATATATACTGCAAACTCTTACGATTAGTATATATTTCATATTTAGACCCATACAAATAATGTCTCTAAATCTTCAATGCAAACACCACTACTGCCATCTCTAAATCATGGGTTGGATAGTTCACTTCATACTTCTTTAACTGACGAGAAGCATAAGTAATCACTCTCCTATTCTGCATCAATACACGCCCCATGTAATACCCTAGAAAGTTATAATTATCATGCATGAATTAATTCTCAGTATGTTGTCAATGATGGGAAATAATTTTAGAGACACAGTTAGAAAGGGAACTTGACATTTTTTTGAAAAGCAACGGTGTCGGGAACACTGCCGAGAAATTAGCAGTCTGATCAACGGAAGAATTTCTGAAGTTGATCTGGGGGTAAAAGATCACCATAATTTATATGCAATTTTGGTAAAAAGAAAGAAGTGAAAATCATTTAGGAACACTAAAAAAGTAACTAATGGCAAAATGATAATTTTAAGGAAGTTAAATGTGAATAGTGGAAAGTAGTCGGTCAGGGTTATAGAATGGTTTCAAAACTATTTTATAAATAAGTATAAATTAAAATAAGCTTATTGACTCCCTACTCTGATATTTAATTCCAGATAAAATTGACAAAATAAATTACAGAAAATTTTGGACCAAAGTGTAATGGACGAAAGTTCGGGGAGTTAGTTGTAATTTGCCAAATTAGATTTTCTATTTGTTTTCTTACTTAGCCATTTTCCACTATCTTCTTCTTCTTCCTTAGGCTAGGCCGAACACCATTCCATGCTTTCTTCTTCCATTTCTTCTTCAATTCTTAACCAAATCCTTAGAAATTTGATAGAAAAATTGAGTTCTCACTTAGCTTAATCCATTTCCATCTTCAATTTGTAGAAAGGAGCTAAGAATTTAAAGGAGGAACAATGGGAATATTTCAGCCATTTGGTGTTATTAAGGTAAGGATGTGATTTTCTTAGTTTAATGGTTTATTTAGATGTTAATTAGGTTGAATTAGATGGGTTTGAAGTTAATTTGCATCAATTGATGTTAATTGATGGAAATCCTCAAATTGGTTTGATTAATTTGAAGTTGTAAGATATGACTTGATGAATTAGTGTTAGGTTTTGTTAATTGATGTTAGAATTAGTTAATTGGATGTGAATGGATAACTAATTGATGTATTAATTGATGTAGAATTGGAGATTTGTCAAAGGTGTATTACAAAGTGACCAAATTGGCATATTTAGGGAAAATTGATGGAATTGCCTTGTGCAAAGGTGAATTGAAGCATTAGATAAGTTTACATTGCATCAAATTACATGCCTATATCATTGAATTGATGATTGGAACCTTGCCCTAAAACCACCTTGTTGGCCGAATTATGCACTATTCATTCCTTTGATATTGCTTGGTTTTTGATTGATTTTCCCTTGCCATTTGATCCCATTTTGATGTTATTTAATTGTGTTTCTTGATGCCTATACTTTGTTTGCCAATGTGACTTTGTATTGATTGAATTGGGCAAGTCAAGTTTGCACCTAAACCTAACTTATTGGCTTGCCATTGTATGCCCACCATATGTTCGATGAAATGCCTAGTTCATTTGCCATTGGCCTATTGGTTTGTATTCCATAGGCCTACCAATTGAATGCCATTGTCGCCAGCGATGTTGACATGCTAATTTACCTACCATTTTCCGCCATCGAACCAACTTTTGTTTCATGCCTTTTCTTATTGCTAAACTCTTTATCATTGATTGTATATTGTATACGGTATTACCATTGATCATATTGATAACTGAACTGATTGATATTGAACTGATTGATATTGGACTGATTGATATTTGGATGCCATTGTTGCTTATGGTATCCCTTGTTATTAACCCTTATATGGTTTGGCAGAGCTACCGATCCGACAGGGTAGTGGGGAAATACTGTCGGCGATGAACATATTGTATTACTGATACCCTAGCTAGAAGGGGTTATGATCCTGGCCATAGGGCCTGATCAGCCTTATGCTCACTGATACAGATATGTTACTGGAGACCTACATGGTCCATACCGATACGGATTACTGGAGATTGTATGATTTCTTTTCATACAGTCCATCCCATTATCTGTCTTTCCATATGATACTGAGCCTATATGTTATTCTTTGGCTATACTGTACCTTGACATTGATACTGTATACTGTTATCCTATTGATTGATACCATTGTTTATTTGATGGCTATTGCTTATTGTGATGCATGTAAATTCACTGAGTATCATCTATACTCATTCTTTATTTGTTTACCCATTTTAGGAGAGGAGTAGAGTGCAGATTCATGTCTTCTGTCATCCTGGGATATCTGCTGACGTTGATCTTATGTATATTTTATGATATTGTGTATTATTATTTTTTGTGTTCATTATCTAACTGCTCCATGGGGTATGTATGGGTTAGCTAGGAGATGAACATATGTATATACTGATGATGATATTTTGTGTTATGCGATGATATTGTAATATGATATTGTGATGATTACAACCATTTACAATAAACTTCAAAATGAATGACAAAATAATAGAATGGATGGTAACTATTTAAAATGAATATTATATTAGGGTTTAAAGATGATGCATGTGATACTGGGTTCTACGGGTGTCGGTCGCCATTGGCATTTTTCGTGCCCTAAAACCGTTGATGTCTGGGAAACTGGGTCGTGACAGAGGTGTTATCAGAGCACTAGGTTTACAGACTATGAATCTAGGTTACAGATGAATAGTGACTGAATTACAGAGGAATGGTGACTAAGTACAGAATGGGGTAAAATTAAGTATACCATGGAGCATAGTATTTCTTTTGTTATCCTTTGCTGTTATCGTCTATTATATGTTATTATTCTGCATTTCTGCTATTATCTGAGACTGTTATCATTTTTCCTGACATATTACAGAGATGTGCGACAGCAGTGATAGAGATACCAGGGAGGCAAAGGTTACCTCTAATGAGTCATTGGTTAGAGAGATTGTTATATCAGAGGGTCCGTCTCGATCCTGGCAGACTTCAGAGGATTCAGAGAGGGGCGATGACCCCAAGAGAGTGGAGATGATGAGAGGGTTATTGGAGTTACGGAGGGAGATGGCTGAGATGAGACGGAAGAGGCAGCAGGTATAGCCACCACTTGCTCCAGCAGTAGTACCTCCACCAGTAGTACCTGAGGCAGTTCCTGTAGCACTGGCTCCTATGCAGCCATTAGGGGCTTAGAAGGAGCCAGCTATACAGGGAGGTCAGAGAGAGATTAAGGAGGGTGGAGTGTCCATGGTTAGCTTTCTGAAGCTAAACTTACCTGAGTTAAGGGGAGATAGAGGTACAGATCTAGTAGATTTCTTGGAGGAGGTGAATAAGGTAGTGAGGAGACTACCATGTTCAGAGTTAAGGGCTGTTGAGTTGGTTGGTCTATTGCTTAAGGGTAAAGCATGGACGTGGTTCTCTAGGCATATAGAGACTAGACTTTATGGAGAGCACCCATCTATATGGGCAGAGTTCAGGCAAGGTTTGATTGACGAGTTCATCATTGAGGGTGTGAAGACTCGTAATTTGATCAGATTTGAGCAGCTTGAGCAGGGAGACAGATTAGTAGAGGAGCATGTGGAGGAGTTTATTCGGCTAAGCAAATATGTTACTCGTATAGTACCTATAGAGGCTGATTTGATTAGTAGGTTTCGGAGGGGTTTTGTATGCTGCACTTCATAATGCCTTGTTAGCTATAGAGTTCACTTCATTGACTACAGTGATAGACAAGGCTACTCAGATGGAGGAAAAATACAAGACTGAGAGGGTAAAGAGGGATCAAAAGAGGAAAGGGGGTCCCGGATCACAGGTTAGGAGGGGGGAGAGCAGCTCCCATCCTAGACAGATTGAGCCAGTACCACAGTTTAAGCAGAGATCTACAGGTGGTAGGCAGAGGAGGAGACTACAGAGTAGGGGACAACCTGTAACACCTCAGTCTAAACCTAACCTAAACCATTAAAGGCCATTAAAGGGCAATTAGGGGGAAAAATTTTTCTTTCTTTTGCATTTGATAATGGCATGTGTTTATGCATGAAATAGATGGTTATGCATGTTATATGAATAGATTTTAGGCACAGAAGTGATTTAAAGGCTGTTAGGACAAAATCGAAAAATTTTGAAATTTTTGTGAACTGGGGGCAAAATGGTCATTTTACAGCCCCTTCAGATTTTAATGGATTTCGCATTATAAATGAAGAAAGAAAAGAAAATATGTGAATGTAAATGGCATTATTAAGTTTATTTGAATAATATACAAAAAAATAAACCCGGTTGAAAACAGTTCCCGGTAAGCTACTCAATTGAGGTGCTTGAGGTACTTGAGGTGCTTCGGTTGCACTAAGGGCATTTTGGTCTTTTCCATCATAATATGGGATTATAGAATGTGTGCAACCTTATGGTATTAGTTTAGGCTTGACAAAATCCAACCATTGGATCAAATGATGGAAAAATGGACGATTGGATCAATAGGATGCAAATTTGCTATCATAAGCCAAATGCATTGGATTTTTGCCTTTGGTTTTGGATTTGGTGTGGCAAATGTATATGGCAGCCACCTATGTTGACTTTGGATGGACAAATAGCATTAAAGTAAGCAAAATGGATGGATGGATGGCTAGGTTTCACCAAAATTATTATAAACCTAAACCATTGGATCAAACCTTTGATATTTGTTAGATTTTTCCCACCACATCACTTGTCTTCTTCTTCCTTAACTTAAAA
>CANXYC010056361.1:0-43445 GCA_948193065.1 Aleurites moluccanus
ATGATGTAAATGTATAAGTTCAAAAATGGAAATGTTGATTTATATAAGTACTTGGAAAGCATATTTGGAAATTGGTGTATGTTTGATATAATAAGATGAACTAAGTGTTTATAAGTTCTTAATTTGGCATTATAGTGATGAACATGTGAAATTTGAATGAAATGTGGTGATAAAATTGCATTTGAGGCATAAAGGAATAAAAAGTGTCAATTGTGTAAAATAGGGTTTATGATGTATAGTATATGTGCTTATGTATGTTGATATGCTTTGATATGTGTTTGATGTGAAATGTATTGAGTATAAGTCTTACCGGAGTGATTTAATTAATATAGGTGAGACTTCCCGAGCTAGAGCCACTGACGGCGAGTCACGGGCCAACTAGGCCTGTTGGGGTAATATCTGAAGTTTTGTTTGAGATGAGTCTATATATATGATTCAAGCATTATTCATTCATAAGTCATGCATTTATGCATTATAAATGATATCGTTGCTTGAAAACCATTAATGATCCACTTTTGGGCAGTTTTACTAAAATGACCTAAAACAGAGCTGCTGACATGTTTGAAACTGACATAAACTTTGATTCTGTATAAAATTTATTCTGAAAGGCTTTTTGATGTCAAATTAAGCCTAATTGCTTATTATATACATATATTTATGATTTGTATAAAGAAAATGCCATGGAAATATTGATTTCAAGAAAAACCAGAAAGTGCCTGAAAAATGAAAAACGGACCCGTAATTTAGGGGTGTCAGCTGCATTGGCGCAACTGGGCCCCGGAGACCAAAATTCTCATATTGAGCTATATTGCTCCTTTGATCTTTATGATATTATTTAACATCATTAAAGTCATATTTGAGACTTAATATTGATATATTCATACTATATGAGACATTTGCATATAATATTATAACAAGACTACTTCGATGGTGTAGTGAGTAAATCCATCGGCTGTGTACACAGATATATGTATATGCTTTGACCTTTGCTACAGAGGGTGAAATTCTCTATGCCTCGGTGTGATTGGATGGAAATGGTGTGATTGGATGGAAATGTGAAGGAAGAGATGTGAAGTAAAAGTATACCATTATATAATGATATGTTACAGATAACTTATTCTTGTTATATTATATGCATTATGGTTCATAATATGTATTTCACTATTCCATTATCAGTTATTGATTATTTACAAATCATTAATGGATAGATGTTGTTTTTCATGAATAATATTGCATATTCATATATTTAGATTCACTGAGTATAATCTTATACTCACCCTAAAGTTGTTAAATGTTTTCAGGACCTCAGTAAGGCAGATATCCATTGGCTACATTATCTTCAGCCTTGGATTACAGATGTATGTATTGAGGTTACTCCAGTGTATAGAACTTCCTTGGTATAATGTATATAGGGCTTGGTTTGGCTAAGAGTTTAATGTTTAATATAATCAAAATATTAACCAAGTTTGATATGAGAAAGTAAATGATGTATATATATGATATGAGATGTGAATGTAAATATTGAAGTGTTTATTGAGTTGTGATTGATTAATGGAGGTTATAAGGGTATGTATGTTTATTTGGAAGTGAAATTCTTAGGTTCTTGCGGAAAGATTAAGTTAGACTTATAGAGGAAACTCTTTTAATTTTTCTGTAAGAATCTTATGATGTTTTAGAAAAAAAAATTACCACCTAAAATGTATCATATGTTTAAGGAATGATTGTTAATGATATTATTAGTTTATAAAGTTAAGTTAAAGTAAAAGAATGGGTTTTTTGAGGTAATGGTTGCCTTGGCATTTCTCGTACTCTAGGGCCGTCATTGTCTAAAATTAGGTTGTGACACCTCCTCTCTTGGTCGGACCTCCACCCTTTATTCTCCCACCATTTTCATGCAAATTTCTAAAGGAAAAATCAAAGAAAACTTGTAACCAACCTTGTATCTTCCATCTTCCATCCATTTTTCACCTTGAATCATAAAGAATTTCAAGAACAATGACCTTAAGAATTTCGGCCCAACAATCAAATTGAGGTAATGAGTTGATTTTTTTCATTTTATGTTTAATTTAGATGTTATAGATGTCGAATAGAATGGGTTTTGTGTTTGATTGCATCAATTGATGCATTTGGTATTTTTCTCCAATTTTTCAAACCCTAACCTAAGTTGTATGAACTAGATATTTAATTTTGAGTTAGTTTATGTTAATTAAGCTTAGATTATATTAATTGGAGGCTAATGGATGAAATATTTGTGGTTAGTTTGTTATAGAAAATCAAGATTCACAAAGTTGTGACTTTTGCCTCCTTTGAAGCTTTAGGTGGAAAATCAATTTTCCAAACTAATTTGAAGTGTGTGGTGAGACTTATATGCATCAAATTGCATACCTAAAGTGTTAAAATGTTGATTGGAATTCATTCACAAAATGGTCATTTTGGTCGATCCTTAATAAGGCATAATTGCCTTTGATTTTGCTTCATTTTGCCTTGTTTTCCTAAGCTTATTTGATCATTTAGTTATTGTTTATTGTTGTGTATCTAATGCTTATTCAATTGTTTATATTGTGTGTTGTTGTTGATAATTGGGGCAATGTTGGAGTTACACCCAAGCCTTGTCAAATTGTCTATCCAAAGTTTCACACCAAGTGTTTGTTAAAATGCCTAGTTCAAATCTAAAGGCCTACCATTTGAATGCCATTGTCGCCAGCGACATTGACATGCCAATTGTGACAACCTTTTATTCATATATGACCAACCTATGTTCCATCCCATTGTTGTTTTCCAAACCCTTTGTCATTGTTCATCTACTTGCTATTGCTATTCCATTGGCTATATTGCTACTTGAATTGATTGATAATGAATTATTGACACTTAGTGATACCATTATTGTGTAATGGTATCTATTGACTTGTTCCTTACTTTTATTGACTTCGATGTGGTTTGACAGAGTTGCCGGTCCGACAGGATAGTGGGTACATACTATCGGCAATGTGCACATTATATAATGATACCCTAGTTGGGAACGGTTAACAGTCCTAGCCATAAGACTTGATTAGTCTTATGTTCACTAATAAATGGTGATACATGTTCTATGAGTTTCATGGCCCTACATCTGTCTTATCCATATGATATACTTTTCATTGATATGATTATTGACTTTACTGTCATTTTCTGCAACTTGATTCTGTATCCTGTGATTCTTGAGCAGACTGACTTGTTTATCTCATCTGCCCATTCTTTATTGATGTTCCAATTCATATTTATAGTCGATGCATATTAGATTCACTGAGTATCTTATATACTCACCCCTTTCATTGTTTCCCATTTTCAGGTACAGAGTAGGAGGCAGAAATCCCAGCTTTTGACTCTCTGTGGATTCCTGCAATATTTTATAGCAGTGTAATTATTTTTAAAACATTGTATTTTGTATGTTCATATCGTAGCTACTCAATGGGTTGTATATGGTATAGTTAGTTTATGAACATGTATATTTGGCATATTATGGAGTATATTAATGTTATGGCATGATTTGATGAATGTTTTAGCCAATTGCAATATAACTTACAGACGGATTTCAGATTGTCAGAATGAATGATAATTAAGTAATTGATGATAATTAGTAATTACATGTGATACTGGATTCTATGGGTGCCAGTGGCCTCTAGCATCTCCTACATCCTAGGATCATCGCGTTTTGAAATCGGGACATGACAAAGGTGGTATCAGAGCATAGATTACAAATGAATAGTAATTAAGTTACAGAGGAATAGTAACTAAGTACAGTATGGGTAGAGTTAAGTAAACCATGAAGCATAGTAATTCTTGTATCGTCTTTTGTTGTATTCATCCAGTATGTATAAGTATTCTGTGTTTTTGTAATATATTGAGTGGGTATTCTATTTTCTGACAGTTTACAGAGATGTTCGACGACAGAGATAGATATACCAGAGAGGCAGAGGTAGCCTTTAGTGAGTACCTAGTTAGGGAGTTTTCAGTTTCAGAGGGACCATCCAGATTTTGATAGACTACAGAGGAGACAGAGAGGAGTGATAACTCCTGGAGGTTGGAGATGATGCGGGGGATGATGGAGTTGCGTCAAGAATTAACAGAATTGAGGGGAGAAAGATAGAATATGCCACCACCCTAGCACCAGCAACAGTGCCACCCCCTGTTGCACTAGCTGTAGTACCTATTGTTCCAGCTCCTGTACAACTAGCTGTGGTTCCTGAAGAGCCTGTTGTTCAGGGATCCCACCCAGTTATTGATGAGGGAGGAGTATCTATGTTTAGCTTTTTGAAGCTAAATCTGCTAGAGATCAGGGGTGATAGAGGCGATGAACCGATTAATTTTCTCGAGCAAGTTGAGAAGGTAGTTAGGAGACTAGCTTGTTCAGATATTAGAACAGTTGAGTTAGTGGGTTTATTGTTGAAGGTGAAAGCCTGGACATGGTTTTCTCGACGGATGGAGCCTAGATTGTATGGTGAGCATCCTCCTACTTGGGTAGAGTTCAGACAGGGGTTGATTGATGAGTTCCTGACAAAAAGGGTAAAGACCAGAAATCTAATATACTTTAAGCAGCTCAAGCAAGGTAGTAGGTCAGTGGAGGAGTATGCAGAGGAGTTTATCAGACTGAGTAGGTATGCTACACAAATTGCTCCTACTGAGGTAGATTTGATCAGCAGTTCATGAGGGGTTTACATGCTTCACTTCACAATGTCCTCTTGGCTACAGAGCTCACATCTCTGACTACCATAATTGATAAAACTAGTCAGATGGAAGAAAAATACAAGTCAAAGAGAGCAAAGAGGGATCAAAAAAGGAAGGGAGGACCTAGTTCACAATGTAAGAGGGGGGAGAGCAGCTCCAAGCCTAGATAGAGTGAGCCAGTGCCCAGGTTTGTTTAAAGACCTTCGTCTAACAGTTAGATGAGGAGGACACAGAGTAGGGGACCTTCAGTGCAATCAACACTAGTTTATTCTTAGGGTTCTTCTAGACCTAATACACAGATGCCTAGGGTACCTATCTATAGTTTCTGTGGTAGAAGGCACGAAAGGGAGTGTTGACAACAAACAGGTGCTTGCTTGAAATGTGGGCAGCATGGTCATTTTATCAGCAAATGTCCTTTATAGGGTGATCAGTAGCCATCTACTACAGTTTCTCAACCTACTATTCAAATGAGTCAGAATGTTGTCAAAAAGGCTCCTGGTAGGGGCAGAGACAGAGGACAGACACCGAGTAGCAGTCAGGCCCCAGCAGGTAGAGGACAGGGGCGAGTTTTTGTAGTAAACACTCAGGAGGCACATAGATCTGTTAATATGGTTACATGTACTATTTTAGTACAGAATGAGATTACTAATGCATTATTTAACTCTAGTGCTACACATTCGTTTGTTTCATCCCAGTTTGCACCTAAGTTGAATAAAGAGAGACAGTTGTTGAGTGTGCCTCTAGAGATAGCTACTCCTTTGGGGAAGAGTATAAATGTGGATTATTATTACCCTGATTGTGTGATTGAGATAAATGACAACATTTTGTGTGCTGATTTGATTGAAATGCTTGTGTTAGAGCTAGATGTGATTCTTGGTATGGATTGGCTAATGGCACATCGTGTAGTTATTGATTGTTATGAGAAGAGGGTTAAATTCTATCCCGAGGGGCAGCCAGAATTTGAATTCCTAGGTGATTGACGAGAATCTAGAATTAGTTTTGTTTATGCTATCCAGGCTAGAAGGATGATAGGGAAAGACTGTTTAGCATATCCGGCTCATGTAATAGATCTGTAGAAGACTCCAGTAGATATTTATCAGATACTAATAGTTCGGGAATTCTCTGATATTTTCCCTGATAAATTGCCAGGATTACCCCCAGATAGGGAGATAGAGTTTGAGATTGAGGTGTATTCAGGCATTGATTTGATATCCATTCCTCCGTACAGAATGGCACCAGCAGAATTGAAAGAGTTAAAGGTGCAGTTGCAAGAGTTATTGGATAGAGGATTTATTAGACCGAGCAGTTCTCTATGGGGTGCTCCAGTATTGTTTGTAAAAAAGAAGGATGGCTCTCTGAGGATGTTTATTGATTATAGGCAGCTGAATAAGGTGATAGTGAAGAACAAATATCCGTTGCCATATATTGATGATCTATTTGTTCAGTTGTAGGGTGCCAGTCATTTCTCTAAGATTGACTTGAGATTTGGGTATCACCAATTGAGAATCAAGAAGGGTGATGTACCCAAGACTGCTTTCAGGACCCAATATGGACATTATGAGTTCCTAGTGTTGCCATTCGGGTTAACTAATACAAATGCTGTATTTATGGATATGATGAACAGAGTATTTAAGCCATTATTGGATAAGTTTGTCATAGTGTTCATTGATGACATTCTTATCTATTCCAAGAGTGAGGAGGAGCATTAATATCATCTGAGGATTATATTACAGACACTTCGAGAGCATCATCTGTATGCTAAATTGTCTAAATGCCAGTTCTGGTTAACTGAAGTGTACTTTCTAAGTCACGTGGTTTGTAAGGATGGTCTTATGGTAGATCCTCAGAAGGTTGAAATAGTTGCAAATTGGCCTTGGCCTACCAATGTTTCTGAGATCCATAGTTTCCTTAGAATGGCAGGATACTACAAAAGGTTTATGAAGGATTTTTCCAGAATTGCTGCTCCGTTGACTAAGTTGACTTGGAAACAGGAGAGATATCTGTGGACTAAAGAATGTGATAGCAGTTTTCAGACTTTGAAGTCTTGCCTCATGAGTGCTCCAGTGTTAGCATTGCCATCAGAGGATGAGAAGTTTATAGTGTATTGTGATCCTTCCCAGTTGGATTGGGGTGTGTTCTGATACAAAACCAGAGAGTGATTGCTTATGCTTCTCGACAGTTAAAGAAGCATGAGGTGAACTATCCGACACATGACTTAGAAATGGCAGCAGTGGTATTTGCACTGAAGATCTGGAGACATTATTTGTATCAGTCTAAATGTGAGATATATACTGATCATAAGAGTTTGCAGTATATATTTAGCAGAAGGATCTAAATCTCCGGTAGCATTGATGGGTTGAATTACTAAAGGATTATGATTATGAGATCCTTTACCATCCGGGCAAGGCTAATGTTGTAACAAATGCACTGAGTCAGAAGTCTATGGGCATTCTAGCTCACATCTCAGTTTTCAGGAGACCATTGATTCGTGAGATGAAGGAGTTAGCTGATATAGGTGTAGAGTTGGATTTGGGATCCCAGGATCGTAACCAGGCTCTTATAGCCCAATTTTGGGTTAAGCCACTATTGATTAATGATATTAAGGTGGCACAGGATAGGGATCCATATCTTCTAAAGATAAAGGGAGATGTTCAGAATGGTAAGGTAACCGAGTTCACAGTAGAAAATGATATACTAAAGTGTGGGAAACGGATATGTGTACCCGACATTGATGGGCTACGGGATCATATTATGAGAGAGACTCACTATTCATCACATAGTGTACATCCTTGAATTACCAAGATGTACCATGATCTAAGGATGTTTATTGGTGGCCTAGTATGAAGAGGGATGTAGCTCGATTTGTTTCTTCATACTTAGCCTGTCAACAGGTTAAGTTTGAGCATCAGAAGCCATCTGGTTTGCTTCAGGAGATTGAGTTGCCAGAGTTGAAATGGGAGCAGGTTACTATGAATTTTATAGTTGGTTTACCGAGGACTATACGGGGATATGACTCCATATGGGTTATTGTAGATCGATTGATGAAGTCTTCTCATTTCCTAAAAGTGAAGACTAGTTACTCTGCAACTCAATATGCACAGTTGTATGTGGACAAAATTATGCAGCTTCATGGAGTGCCATTAATGATTATATCAGATAGGGGTACGTAGTTAACTTCTTGATTTTGGCAGAACTTCCAGGAAGCTATGGGTATCTATTTACGGTTTAGTATAGCTTTCCATCCACAGACCGATGGACAGTCAGAAAGGACTATCCAAACATTGGAGAATATGTTGCGGTTATGTGTTCTAGATTTTAAAGGTAACTGGGATCAGTATCTGCTGTTGATTTAGTTCTCCTACAATAACAGTTACCATTCTTCTATCGGAATGGCTCCTTATGAAGCACTGTATGGTAGGAAGTGTAGATCTCTAGTACATTTGGTGGAGATGGGTGACAAATAGTTGGAAGGCTCATAATTAATAAAAGAAACAATGGAAAATGTGCATATTATTAAGGAACGGATGAAGACCGCTTTCAGCAGACAGAAAAGTTATGTCGATCCAAAGTGGAAGGATGATCATTTTGCAGTTGGTGACCATGTCTTTCTTAAGATCTCACCAATGAGAGGTGTTATGAGATTTGGAAAGAAAGGGAAGCTATCACCAAGATTTGTAGGCCCATTTGAAATACTCGAGAAGATTGACAATGTGGCTTACAGATTGGCTCTTCTACCAAATTTGAGCCGTGTTTATCCAATATTCCATATTTTTATGCTGTAGAAGTATGTATCTGATCCATCGCATGTATTGGAGGTACATGATATTAGGGTTAATGAAGACTTGTCATTTGAGGAGTTGCTAGTGGAAATAGTGAATCGACAAGTCAGGCAACTGAGAAACAAAGAAATACCAATGGTAAAAGTACTTTGGAGGAATTAGTCAATGGAGGAGTGAACATGGGAGAGCGAGCAGGACATGGAGAATAAGTATCCATTCCTGTTCCAGCATTAAGGTATATATTTATTTTAAATTCGAGGATGAATTTATTTGAAGGGGGTAGAATATAATACCCCAGAAAAGCCTACCTTAATTGAACTATATTATTACTAGTTTTTGGTTTGGGATCATCGAAATAACTAAAAATAATTTTAGAGACAAAGTTAGAATGCAAATGAGATACTGTCCTGGAAAACATCGATGTCAATAATACTGCCGAGAAAATAGCAGTCCGGTCGACAAATGAATTTCTTATTTAGACCAGAGGGCAAAGAATCACATAAATATATGTGTAATTATAGTAAAAAGAAAGAGATGAAAAATATTTAGGAACACTGAAAAAGTAAGCAATGGAAAAACCGTAAATAAATAGAACTTTGAGGGTATAGTAGAAAATGGACTGTCTGAGTTTCAGAATGGCTCTGAAACTATTTTTATAATATAGTATAAATAAAAATAAGCTATTTGAATCACCACTTTGAAATCTAAATCTCAACAAAATTGTCAGAATAAATTACAGAAGGAAATGTGGCAAAAGTATGATTTATGGAAAGTTTAAGGACCTAAATGAAATTTTCCATTTATGACTTAGTGTATAAGCAACACTTAAACAATTTTCTTTATCTTCTTCTTCTCCTCCTCTCTTGGTCGAACCTCCACCCTTCATTCTCCGACCATTTTCATGCAAATTTCCAAAGGAAAAATCAAAGAAAACTTATAACCAACCTTGTATCTTCTATCTTCCATCCATTTTCCACCTTGAATCGCAAAGGATTTTAAGAACAATCACCTTAAGAATTTTGGCCCAACCATCAAATTAAGATAATGAGTTGATTTTTTTTTTTTTAATTTATGTTTGATTTAGATGTTAGATATGTCAAATAGAATAAGTTTTTTGTTTGATTGCATCAATTGATGCATTTGGTATTTTTCTCCAATTTTTCAAACCCTAACCTAAGTTGTATGAACTAGCTTTTTGATTTTGAGTTAGCTTATGTTAATTAAGCTTAGATTATGTTAATTTGAGGCTAATGGATGAAATATTTGTGGTTGGTTTGTTGTAGAAAATCAAGATTCACAAAGTTGTGACTTTTGCCTCCTTTGAAGCATTAGGTGGAAAATCAATTTTCCAAACCAATTTGAAGCGTGTGGTGAGTCTTATATACATAAAATTACATGGCTAAAGTGTTAAAATATTGATTGGAATTCATTCACAAAATGGCCATTTTGGCAGAACCCTAATAAGGCATAATTGCCTTTGATTTTTCTTCATTTTGCCTTCTTTTCCTAAGCTTATTTGATCCTTTAATTGTTGTTTATTATTGTGTATCTAATGCTTATTCAATTGCCTATATTGTGTGTTGTTGTTGATAATTGGGACAATGTTGGAGTTGCACCCAAGCCTTGTCAAATTATCTATCCAAAGTTTCACACTAAATGTTTGTTAAAATGCCTAGTTCAAATCCATAGGCCTACCATTGTTTTCATCCATAGGCCTACCATTTGAATGCCATCATCGCCAGTGACATTAACATGCCAATTGTGCCAACCTTTTTTTCATATATGACCAACCTATGTTCCATCCCATTGTTGTTTGCCAAACCCTTTGTCATTGTTCATCTACTTGCTATTGCTATTCCATTGGCTATATTGCTACTTGAATTTATTGATAATGAATTATTGATACTTGGTGATACCATTGTTGTGTAATGGTATCTATTGACTTGTTTCTTACTTTTATTGACTCCGATGTGGTTTGACAGAGTTGCCGCTCCGTCAGGGTAGTGGGTACATACTGTCGGCAATGTGCACATTATATAATAATACCCTAGCTGGGAAGGGTTTACAGTCCTAGCCATAAGACTTGATCAGTCTTATGTTCACTAATACATGGTGATACATGTTCTATGAGTTTCATGGCCCTAAATCTGTCTTATCCATATGATATACTTTTTATTGATATGATTGTTGACTTTACAGTCATTTTCTATAACTTGATTTTGTATCCTATGATTCTTGAGCAGACTGACTTGTTCATCTCATCTGCTTATTCTTTATTGATGTTCCAGTTCATATTTATAGTCGATGCATATTAGATTTACTGAGTATCTTATATACTCATCCTTTTCATTGTTTTCCATTTCCAGGTACATAGTAGGAGGCAGAAGTCCCAGCTTTTGACTTTTTATGGATTCCTGCAGTATTTTATAGCAGTGTAATTGTTTTTAAAACACTGCATTTTTTATGTTCATATCCTAGCTACTCCATGGGTTATATATGGTATAGTTAGTTTATGAACATGTATATTTGGCATATTATGGAGTATATTAATGTTATGGCATGATTTGATGAATGTTTCAGCTAATAACAGTATAACTTACAGACATATTTCAGATTGTCAAAATGAATGAAAATTAAGTAATTAAATAATAAATTAATGATAATTAGTAATTGCATGTGATACTGAGTCCTACGGGTGCCGGTTGCCTCTGGCATCTCTTGCATCCTAGGACCGTCACATTCTGAAATCGGGACGTGATAATAACCCATAAGGGTTAGAGTTGATATTTCCTATTTTGGATTTTTGAATGTAATAATTTATTTTATCGCTCTCTTTTATTACTTTATTTTATTTATTTATTGCTTTATGTATTCATCTTATATGTCATTTCATTTATATATGTCATCATTTAAATTGTTTATTTAAAAAATGTTTTAAATCAAAGTTAAAATTAGAAACCAAATTTATCCGAAAACCTAGTCCCCGATTCCTCTTTTGTTTTAAAGACTAGTGCACTTTTTTCCTTTGGGATAAAATTAGAGTCAAAATGGGTTTTACCTTAAATTTTCCTAACAAAAATAACTTAAGGTGGTGACTCTAAAATTCAAAATCATTTTCAAAAAAAAGGCATTAGGGTTATCTTAATTCGTGAGAAATCATCCCAAAATGAGCATTCCCGATTTCATTCAGTTGGACAGGACCTGGTGCTCAAGCGAGGCCTCATAGCTAACGAATCCATTGGAGACAAACTTTCTTCAAAAGTTAAAGAGGACTACCAATTGGTTGAAAATCGTTTTTTTCAAAAATGATATTTTTACTTGGCTTTTAGTTTAACCTTGATTTTCATGTATCACTACATAACTAGGTACAAAATTTAACCTTTGGATAGCAAGTAGCATTGATCCGACAACTCTCTTTGAGTATGTTGGGAGATAGCAAAAGCATCAACTCCGTAATGAATCTTCAATCCATTTGGAGTGTAACGAGCAATAGTACTATTAGACCCATGCAAAACTCATTGTTTCACATATAGTTAGGTATATCACTGCTCTAGTGTGACAGGTACCTTTAAACCAAACCACCTAGCCTTCATATAATGGATATTAGACCTTGGACCTTAGGACCCATGCACCATAATAATGTTAAACTGTCATCATAAACAAATTTTCTTCATACACATGCATACATGCATAACCATGCACTCATGCATTTATGGACTAAGAACCAATGAGTCAATGGTCAACCTAAAGCCTAAAAACTTTGAACCCATTAAACCATCCATAAACTTTCAAGCCTTACAGATCCTTCTTTTCCACCCTTATTTAGGTTTTACTTAGACTGTTATGACCTGATCTGAATGTTTCTTTTGAAAGGTACAAATGGAAACCATAGCACCTGGCATGGATGCCATAGAGACACTTTTAGTGACATTACTTAAGAAGCAAGAGGATAACTTTTGTATTGCTTTAGACCATGCCCTTGACACACAATGCCAATCCATCCTTAATGAGGTAAAAACAATGATGGGTCAAGGAACAAGTGTCCACCAATCCAATACTCCTAATGCATCTACATCCCTTGCACCAAATCCTATTATTGATTTGATGAATAATGGGAAAGATTTTGAAGTTGTCCTTCCCACACAAACTATCAATTTGAATGGCCGTACTACTACATCTTCCTCCCCGAATCTTTTTCATGGAGGAGAAGGCTCTAACCAGACCAAAACTAAAAAGCTGATGGAAAAATTTGAAGCTATGGAAAGGCTTCTAAAGAACATAAAGAAGCATGAGGATCTCATTGATGTTGATGTTCTTACTCTTTTCCTAAATACCAGGGTTCCTCCAAAATTTATGATGCCTATCATGGACAAATTTGATGGCACCACTTACCCAAAGACTCATTTGAAAATATATGTAGGAGCTATGAACCCATTGGGAGTGGACAATGAGCTCTTTGCTCAATTGTTCCAACAGTCGCTCATAGGTGCTATAATGAGATGGTTTGTTGACTTGGACACCAACTTTAAGAAAACTTGGGATGATATTTGCAATGCCTTTGTCAAGCAATATCATTACAATATTGAGGTGGACATCATTATAAGGGATTTAGAGACTACCAAGCAACAATAAAGGGAGTATTTCTCCACTTTCCTCACAAGATGAAGGGCAAAGGCAGCCCAAATGATGAATAGGCCTACAGAGCAGGAGCAAATTGACATTATCATTAATAACCTTCTTCCAAGCTATCAGACTTACCTCCAAACCCAATATTTGCCAGATTTCAAGCCCTCATCGCCACTGCTTCAAAAATAGAGGATTTGATCCAAAGTGGACAAATTAAAGAAGAATCCTCTAGCTCAATGTATAGAAAGAACACCCACTATACCCGCAATACTCCCTCCAATCAGAAAGGCAGGGAAGTTGCTGCTATCTCCAACCATCCTCCTATGAAACTTGAGAGAAGATCCTTCACTGATTTGGGTATGCCTTTGGTCATGGTGTATAAGAAGGCTTTGGAATCAAATCTTCTCAAGCCTCTAGAAACTAGGGCACCCCCAAATCCCTTGCCTAAAAGTTGGAATGTAAATGAATATTGTGAATACCATCAAAGTACAGGCACAAAACAGACATGTGCAAGACCTTGAGGCATAAGATTCAAGACCTGGTGGATAGTGGTTATATCATTCCACCGAAGGCAAGACCTAACATCACCACCAACCCTCTCCTAAGCCATCAAGCTAATGTAAATATCCTTCGCCCCTTCATTGAAGAAAATGATCTAATCTCTTTGATTCGATCAAATGATCACTTCTGTTATGTCTTGGACCTTAATGATTTTGTGGAGGAGATAGAAGTGATAACTCGGAGTGGGAGGCTCTATCATTCGAGTTCATCAATCCAACAACCTTCCCAGTATGTTCCCCCTCCTATGGAGAAAATAAGTAATGAACCTGAAGAGGATGCTATCCTCAAACAATTAAAGAAAACCCAAGCCAACATCTCCATTTGGAGTCTCATCCAGTCATCATTCCCACATCACCAAGCTCTTTGCAAGGCGTTGAATCAGTGCCAATCCCCAATCAACATTTCTCTTGAAACTTTGGTTGCCTCACTCACTAACTCAATCAAGGTGGCTTCCATCTCCTTCACTGATCACGATTTACCAAAAGAAGGAGAAAATCATAACCATGCATTGTACATAACTGTGATGACCTAAGGAAAGACAGTTCCAATAGTTTTGATTGATAATGGGTCAGCCCTGAATGTGTGCCCATTAAAAGTTGCAAGTTGTCTGGGCCTTAAAGTTAAAGATTTTACCCTCTCGGATCAAATTGTAAGGGCATATGATAAAATCAAGAGGAAGTCTTAGGTGTAGCAACTCTTGATGTGACAATTAGGCCAATTACCACTTCGGTCTCTTTCCAAGTGATTGATGTGCCTGCTTGTTTTAATCTCCTCCTTGGAAGACCTTGGATCTATAAGGCAAGAGCAGTCCCATCCTCCTTGCACCAAAAGCTAAAAATGCCTTTACGAAACTACTGTGGTCACTATCAAGTGTGATATACATGGTTAGAGAGAGGTTCCCATCTCTACACCCATTTTGGGAATTCAACCTGAATTGAACATTGTCCCTTTATCCGGTTTCTCTTTTGACACCATCCAGTTTATTGAATAAGAAGGAGGTAAAGAGTTAGTCCTTTTTTATTTTGATCCTTTTGGTAATATAGTTGTGGCTAATATCTTAAAAAAATGAATTATTTCCCTAGTTTAGGTCTTGAGAGGAACCAGTAAGCGATATCCTCTTTCAAAGAGTACTCAGTAGCCAACCCACCTTTTGGACTTCGTTATAAACCTACCAAAGAAGACTTAGAGGAGATTGAAAAAAAGTTAAAAGGAGAACCGATGCTATGAGGAAAGGTGAGACCTTTGATTAGAAAATATGCCTTTATGTCAAAACCTTGAATGGGTATTTTATAAAAAAAGGGGAAAACTTTCCTTTTTGTGGTTTTGCTAAACCATGGCTTTGCCCTATAACAAAAAAGTTAATCCCAGGTTTTGAAATTTTCTTTAATGTCAAGCTAAATTTGGAGGGTTGCGAGCCTATCTACTATTAGAGCAAGATTGGGAGGAAAACATGGAGTCTACTCTCTTTAAGCAAGTCGTCATGATCGAAGGTGAAGTGGAATCAAATCTCACTAAACTTATCCATCCAACCTAGGTTGCACCTTATAATTGGCACATTGAGAAACTTCTCAACCTTGATGATATGTTTTCTTTTCAAACCAAGTTCAAGTCAGAATCTGAGTTCGAGTTAGAGTCAAAGTCTTTTGAGTCTATTTCTTCTTTTTCCTCTGTAAAGCTTGTAAATGATCTCTCTGGCCCTTCTTTCAATTTTGATGTAGTCCGTGAAGATGAAACATTTGTTAGCAATAAAAGTTTTCAATTTTCCTTTTTATATCCCTAAGTCTTCTTTCCTTCTTCATGAATCCAATTTAAATAAGGCATCAAAAGAAAATTAAATAAATAAAATAAAAGAACAAAATAAAGAGTCAATAAATTTGGGCACAGATGATAAACTGAAAATCACATTCATTGCATCATCATTTTATGATAAAGCTTCTTTATTCAAGACAGTTCAAGAATTTTTAGATTGTTTCGCTAGGGAACCTGAAGACATGATAGGTATCGATCTAAGCATAGCAGTCTATAAGATTCCAACCTATGAGGACGTAAAGCCTATAAAATAGAAGTTACAGAGGTGAAGGCAGAATGGTCTCTCAAAATCAAAGAGGAAGTTGCTAAGTTATTAAAGAACGGTTTCATTGAACCTGTCACTTACCCTTCATGGCTAGCCAACATAGTGCCTGTGCCCAAGAAGTATGGGAAGGTAAGAATGTGTGTAGATTATAGGGATCTGAACAAAGCCTATCCAAAAGATGATTTTTCTTTACCTCACATAGACTTATTGGTTAACCGCATGGCCGGATATGAAGTAGTTTCCTTGACTTATTTATATGCAGCGTATAATCAAATACAAGTCTATCCACCTAATAAGGAGAAGACAACATTTGTGACAGAATGGGGCACCTACTGCTACAAGGTCATGCCTTTTGGTTTAAAAAATGCTAGGGCAACATATCAAAGAATGGCTACAACTATCTTTCATGACATGATTCACAAGGATGTGGAATTATATGTTGATGACATGGTTATCAAGTCTAAAATGGTAGAAGGACATATAGATGCATTAAGGCATTTCTTCCTTAGGTTGAGACAGTACAATCTAAAGTTGAATCCTGCTAAGTGTATTTTTGGTGCATCCTCGGGTTTGTTCTTGGGCCATATTGTGAGCAAAAATGAGATAGAGGTAGACCCAGCCAAATCAAGAGCCATTTTGGAAATGTCAGCCCCAAGAACAAAGAAAGAGATTATGGAATGTTTAGGATGCTTGCAGAACATCAGTTGGTTCATTTTTCAACCGGATGATGTTTGTGGGTCCATCTTTAAATTATTGAAGAAAGGATCTCCTAAGGGATGGAATGAAGAATGTCAGTAAGTTTTTGAAAAGATCAATCAATACTTGCTAAATCCTTTTGCCTTATAACCACCAAGGCCTGGTAAACTCTTGCTATTATACCTCTCTATGACCAAAGAAGCTATAGGGGCAATGCTCGCTCAAAATGCTGTGGATTCACATAAGGAAAATGCCATCTATTATTTGAGTAAGCGTATGCTTGCCCACAAACTCAAGTACAATCAAATTGAGTAGTTATGTCTCGCTTTGGTTTGGGTATGCCATAAGCTGCAACATTATTTGGGTTCATACACTATGCATGTCCTCACTGACAAGAGCCCCTTGAAATTCCTTATGGAGAGGCCAGTTCTTGAAAACAAAATGGCATGATGGTTAGTAGTTCTAGCAGCTTTCGATCTCAAATATGTTCCAAGAAAGGCTATCAAAGGAAGTGTAATAGCTGACCAATTAGCTGCTACCTTAGTAGAGGATGAACCATTCGAACCCGAGTTTTAGATGAGGGTGTCATGGAACTGGAACCTGAAGTTTGGAAGTTATATTTTGATGGAGCAGCCAATAATAAGGGTTATGGCACCGAAATAGTACTTGTCATGCCTAATGGGTATCATTTACCCATGGCCATTAAGTTGGCCTTTGAGGTGATGAACAATGAAGAAAAATATGAAGTTTGCATATGTGGTTTAGGGGTTGCCACCAATATAAGGATCGATTACCTAGAGCTCTATAGGGACTCTAATTTGATTATCTCACAAGCTCTTGGCAAATGAAAGATAAAACAAGAGAGTTTAGTTCCTTAATATCAACGCATAACTGATCTAGCAGAAAATTTTCATGAATTGTTTTTCCATTATCTGCCTCGAGCTAAGAATTAGTTCGTTGATGCTTTGGTAACCTTGGCCTCTATAATAGGCATGATGGGTAATGAGATTAAGTGCCCCGTGGTTATTGAAGTGCAAAGGCAACCAGGTTATGATACAACATGCATGCAAATTCAGTTAGTTGATGATAACTTCTGGTATTGGGACATATTCAATTTTCTGAAAAATGACTAGTATCTGGAAGGGGCATCTAAATCAGATCGGAGGACCCTGAGGCAATTGGCTAGTAATTTCATACCAAATGGTGATGTGTTGTATAGGAGAGCATGGGATAACATCCACCTCAGGTGTGTGACAGAAGAGGAAGCCCAGCAGATTATGGAATGGGTTCATAGTGGAGAGGAAGGCCTGCATATGAATGGTTTTGCATTGGCAAGAAAAATCATGAATTTTGGATATTTTTGGCTCACAATGAATGAGGATTGTGCTAAGTTTGTACAAAGATGTCATAAATGTCAGATATTTGCCAAGCTCCAGAAGAGACCTCCTGTCCCATTGCACCCGACTGCAACTCCTTGGCCTTTTGCTACATAGGGTATTGATGTCATAGGGCGCATAAGTCCTAAATCTTCGAATGAGCATGAATACATTCTAGTTGCAATAGATTACTTCACAAAGTGGGTGGAAACAACATCTTACCATGTGCTAAATTCTAATAAGGTAGCACACTTTATCCAAACTAACATCATTTATCGGTTTGGATTGCCTTTTGAGATCATCACAAATAATGGCTCTCATTTTTTAAAAAAAGTAACAAGTCTGCTTGAGAGGGAAAAGATTCAACATCATCGATCTTTACCCTATCACCCTCAAACTAATGGGGCAGTTCAGGCGGCAAACAAAACAATCAAGACTATTTTGCAAAAAATGATCACCAGTCATAAAAGCTAGCATGAACACCTTCCATTCGTATTATGGGGGTATCAGACCTCCATTCACACACTCATAGGGGCAACTCCATATTCTTTAGTATATGGGATGAAGGCAGTGCTTCCAATTGAAGTGCATATTCGTTCGGTAAGGGTTAGGAGAATCAACTTAGTGAAGTGGAATGGATTAAGGGATATCATGACCAGTTGAATGCTATTGATGAAAAGAGGATGGATGCGCTCTATTGGATAAAAAGGAATCAGTCAAGACTTACCCGACATTTCAATAAAAGGGTAACTAATAGGGGAGTGGAAGAAGGCAACTTAGTACTAAAAGAAATCAGAGCTCCTGTTCATGATCCAAGAGGGAAATTCAAACCAAATTGGGTTGGCCCATATGTGCTCAGGAAGATCCTGTATGGCGGAGGTGTCATACTCATAGATTTGGATGAGAATGAGTTTTCAAATCCTTGTAATCTTTATCAATTGAAAAGGTATTTTGTGTAATTTCCATTTCACGATGCATTGTATGAACAGAACTACGAGGACTTGATTCTCCCAAAAGTAAATTTTGATGTGTAAAAACAAAAAAAAGTGCAAATGGAGATATGTAGGCAGCCCACATTGTGTACGGTCCAAAGCATAATAAAAATTATCATTTTTGTGCCTAGATTAATTGACTTGTGCTCACTAAGTTGAAAACCTGAATAAGGCAGCTTAGGCAAAAATTAAAGCAACTCAACGAGTTGAAAACCCAGAAGGGCATCTCAGGCAAAAAATTTGAGCAAAATTAAAAAAAGAAAAAAGTATATAAAAAAATAAAAAATAAAAAATTCTTTGTTTTAAATTATATTTAATAAGTCATAGTCCATTCTTTTTAATCCAATTTCATCGAAGTTCATTCAGTCTCATATGCTAATAATAAAGATGAAATACATAGGCTAAGCTTGTTTTCTCCTAGGATGAATATTCTTTGAGTCGTCAGAGTCATCATCTTCTCTCGCAAGTATATCTGATTCAACATTTACCTCTAGCTCATCCTTGGTTACAGAAGTGTCTCTTGGTCCCGTCTTCATGTGTGTTTTAGTATCCCTAGTCTCCATGTTTGCTTCCAACTCTGTAATTAAGACTACTCACCTGATCTTCTCAATAGGCCAAACCTCCATGATGAACTAGGGGTCATAATCCTCCAATTTGCCTGATAAGCCAGCAGGACGTACAAAATGCATAGACTGCTCTAGCCATTTATTATGGCTTAAGAAACGGGATTGGTAATCAAAGATGTAGGAAAAACTGCTCTGTCTGGTGGGCTTCCTTGTGGTTAACCCATCTACCTCAAGATTCTAGTGCCTTGATAGAACGAGGTCATGGAAATGCCCAGCAAGTAAACCATCTTATACCTATAACTCATTATGATAAATGAGTCAATCCCGTACTAAGAGCAATGCCAAAGTAGATCTTTAGAATCCAGTTCTAAAATCCAGGTAATCCACTCCTTTTCTGTGTCAAAGTAAACCCCAGTCCTCTGCATATGATATTATGCAGCTGAATATGGAATCCTATATAGGGGAGCCACCATCTGTAAGTGATCCTTAAGCCAAACCTAAAAAGAAATAAAGGGGTTGGAAAAAGGAATTTAGAGGAAAAAAGAGAGAAAGAAGTACAAGATGTTTTTACCTGCAAAATGTCGGGGCTAATAGACAAAGGCCCCTTAACTTTGTAGTTTCCATCAAAGCTCTGCAGAGTCTCTACTAAAATCAGGCCGACAATAGTGCAACCTCGCTCCATCTAAGCGATCAGCACCACCACTCGAATGTCTTCCTAACCAGGTGAGCTGAAGAACAGGCATCCAGTAGTCAAACACAAAACGAAGGCCATCATTCTGTATTTTTGTCTCACCTTATCCCCTGAAGCTTCTGGATATTGAAACTTAGTCATAACTGCAGCAAGGTTGACTCGGTCTCCCATGACTATAGAGCTAGTAAGCTCTTGTCTCAATCCTAAGAGCCTCTTGAAAGAATAAAAGTATCCAACCCGGTATTCGGGGACAACTAGAGCAACATTCGGACTACTCCTGAGGATAACACTGAATTCCTTAAAAGTAAGGCACATTTCCTCTATGCCTGCTCCAAATCGAGACACATGGTCTACAGGATCCCAAAATCTGAGACAAGCCTTCAGAAAATCCCAATCCATTTTCACACCTCTTAGAGTCAGAACAGAATTGAACCCATACTTACCTAAATTGATTTTCATGACCTTGTCTAGGTTCTTAGTCCACAAAAACATATGGTGGCTGTAGTAGGGTTCCATGGAAGAAATTTTGAGTGAAATAAAAGAGAAAAGACAAAAAAAAAGTGCAAAGAAGTGTTAAAAAGAGTCATAGTGACTTTTTTTGAGAAAAGGGGACCCTTTTTTATAGAAAAACATATCAGATAGGTTGGGGCACGCAAGCCCAGTGCAGCATCGCCATAGGCACATAGCGGCAAAACTACCTCATGGTGGTGGCGCCACCATGCCCTGGAACATGCCTAGGGCAACACCTCCATGAAGCGAAAGTGGCACCACCCCTTTAGGCTGGCGGCAGCGAATCCCTTTTTGAGCGGGATTTTCCAAAAATTTAAATTTTTTTCAAAATTTAGGGTTTAGGGGGGGCATTTTAGGACATTTCCAAAAGGTTTCTGACATTTTAAAACACTTTATTATAACATTTCATAGCATTTTTAGCTTGCATTCATAACATGGGAAGTCTAAAAAGGTATCACAAAATTCATGCATCATGCATACATCAAACATCATATGCACATCATAGTTCAGAGATAAACAAAAACATAGCAAAACAAGAAATAAAGAAGCTCAGACGAGCCACTAGTGTCTCCAACAGTGCCAACGGGGTCCTTCAGTGAACGAGACTGATCAGTCTAAAACTCAAGTCAGGTCAGCATTCTCGATAAAGCTAGCTCCATTATACATCCTACTTGGTAGTTGTGACGGACCCACTCTGCGGTAATCTGCAGAAAGAAAGATATTAGAGGTTTAGCTAAGGATCATTTCCAAAAGCAAAAGCTAGGAGAAAAGAGGATGGACATACCTTAGGATTATCAGGAAAGTCTTATGCAAGGGGATGAATAGCATCCAGAAGATGATATGTCTGCATCTCACCATGTGAGTTAGTGTAAAAAATGTCTTCAGAGAACCAGTAATTAGGGCCCAAGGGGACCTGACCAGAATCAATTCGCGTCTTAAAAGTAACACTGGGATCAGCCGAAGAAGGATTTCTTGATGCACCTACACTTTGAGCCTAACTTGGCCTAACAACAGAAGGACCAGTAGTGTCAGATGGGCATTCCAATCGTCGATATGGATCACCAACAGGTCCCATTAGATGGGTACGACAGAATATCACGTAGTCATCTTGATGGGTCACATATGGATGAATGGGAAGACCAGTATAAGCCTCGCCAGGAGCACAAATGTCCATATTCCACCTCATGTCAATAGGTGGATGTGCTAGAACTACCCACCTTCCAATAGTCTAGACTCAAACTCTCTCTCTCCTAAGTAGTACAACTTGTAATGTGGAAAGTGAAGCAGTAATAGGGAACAGGCCAGTGTGGCACTTGGGTCATGTTCTATTGGCATCAGTTGCATCCTATCGATGTAAGGTCTCGTCACAACCTACAAAAATGACTGTTGTAAGTAAAACCAGGAAATGTAAGTAAGATAAAGTCAGAAAATACCTGAAGTGTCAAGGCTACCAAAATATGCTCAAATAGTCTCGAATTCATGCACACTTGTGCTAGTTCAGTATTTCCTATTCCACTGAATACCGGCCAGAAAGACATCTAGCCTAGGATTGCTAAGGGCAGGGGCAAGCATTGAAAAGTACTCATAATCCCATACCTAATTCAAGCATTGAAGACAAAAAGTCAGAAAGACAAGGCAAAAGTTAAGAAAAGGTGCAGAAAGTACCTCCCAGTTCAAGTTAAATAACAGGTTCAGAGAGTACCTCCCAGTTCAAAATAAACAAAAGGTGCAGAAAGTGTCTTCCATTTTAGGTTTAACAAAGGATGCAGAGAGCATATCTCCTAGATAAAATGAGTCCCTCCATAACAGTTGAAAGCTCTCCGGGATAAGTCACACATCTCTAGATACATGGTGCTTAGGATAGCACTAGCCCAATCATATTCACCCAACAGAGTCATGTCTATCAAGCTTGACAAAATGTTAAAGTTAACAATGTCACGACGGGTATGGCCGAATGCGAATCCTACCAGAATCAGCATCACCTGTCTGGCCATGGCTGCAATATCAAATAACATGTCAGAAAATGGCTTAATTTCTGTCAGCCGAGCCTGAAGCCAAGTGCGAGGCACCGATATGAGATCTTGATGTGGGTCCTAACTTATAAGTTGGATCATATCTTTAGGAGAGAAGGTGGTCCTCCAGTCAAAGCAGCGATCCAGATGACGAGTCCCAAACTGTAGGTCGGTCAGCATTGACAGATCTAGAGGAGTAACTGTCAGCTCCCCACATGGAAAGTGAAAAGTGTTGGTAGTATCCCACCACCGCTTAGCTAATGCCTTGATTAAGACTACATTACTCTCATGGTTTGTCTTGACCTTTAGAAAAGATACAAAACCAGTGTGCTCTAACAAGGGTTTTACTGGAGTTTCAGTTGATAGAACATCAGCCAAATTTGACCTAGCACCCCACTTCCTAAGCACGATGGTCTTTCAAGAAAAAGAAATTCACTCAGCAAAGATTTGCAAAAATAAAAAATAAAAACCTTGATTCTGCCATCCCAGGAGACATGCTGTTCTGGCTCCTGCAACAAACTCTCTGGGTCAGGATTGTCCTGCGGGGCCTCATAACTATGGTGTCCCTTGTTGCTTGTAGCACTTCCAGAAGTTAAAGCCATTAAGAGAGAATTCTAGAGTGAAAAACCTAGAGAGAAAGAAAGAAAAGTAAAAATGAGAGTGAAGGGAAATGAGAAAGCCTCACCCCTATTTATAGATTTTGAGAACCTAAAAAATGACCATCAGGTCCCTAACTTGGTAAAAACAAGGTAACTTGCATTTCCGGAGTAGTTTAAGTCAGAATCAAGTGCCGTAAGTTTTGTAGTATCCGTATGATTTTTCTCTATTCATAGAGCTATCATTTGCCCAAATCAGACCTGGGATGCTTCTGTAATCCAAAAAATGATAGAAATAGAAAAATATCAAAAAAATGAAAAGTTGTCAGAAACTTGGTAGACCATACCTGCATACCTCCGAACGTTGCAAAGTGTAAACAAAAACCATGAATTTTGTTTCAGATGATAAAAAATAATCCAGTTCACTAACATCACGTCTGTTATCCGAAATGGACAGCCGTGATGGGAGCAGTTGTGAACACTGGTTTTTTACACCTGTTGGACACATAGGAAGTGGAACGATGCGAATTGGAACTAAACCCGCTCACAAACGGACTCAGAAAGCATCAGAGTGGGTCTGGGCCTTTACTGCCACCCTGAAGTGGAGGCATTGCCTCCCTCCTTAAGGGGTGGTGACGCCATCCCTTGGGCGGTGCCGCCGACCCCCTTGGCCAGTGTCGCCGACCCATTTATCTTCTGCCGCCCTCCTTTACACCCTGTGCAGCTAAAAGTCCTTATGGCGTCGCCACACCCCTCCGGTGGCACCAGCTTGCCTTGCCCACGACAGCTCTTTTCTAAACCTATTTTTTCCCAAATCCCACATCGAAAGATGATGAGATTTGACCCTCCAAGCTTCTACTATAAATACTTAACCCTCTCAACCTAGTTCTGGGCCTCAAAATCTCTGAAGTTGATTTCACTCTTTTCTCCCTCATATACCTATTATTTCTTATTTCTTTAGCTCTCTTTGAGTTTAAAAAAGGACCAAATCTGAAGCGTGTGGACCCTCAAATTTTATTTAATATAAAGTCACTATGTCCATTTGTTTTCTTTTCTTTTGAATTTTCAGGTAAAAGACAGTTTGACCATCTCCCCATGCTTTGATCGATTCAAGATGGAACTCAGATCCGGAAGAGCATTCCGTTCGCTGCCTCCCCAAAGATCAAGACAAAAGGTACCAACTCATAAACTCTTCTTCTTTTCTTTTTTTGATAGAGCATCAAAATAAATAAATCATTTTTTACCTTTCTTTAGTTTGGTAGATAATCAAAATAAAGAACCAAAACATGATAAATTGGGCATAAAATTAACCCTCCTTCGCAAGAAGGAAGAAATACATGGGTTTTGATTCTCATTCAACTGGACACACAAGCAAGCTATTTGAAAGCTTTAAATCCAAAAATGTTAAAAAAACCATCTTTTCCTTTTACTTTGTTTATTCGATTCTTATTTTGTTCATTAAATGTATTTTTCTATATTTAGCATAGATCTTTAGGGAATGTGTGATCAACCTAGAACCTATAAGGGTTAGAGTTGATATCCCCTATTTTGGGTTTTTGAATTGTAATAATTTACTTTATCATTCTCTTTTATTGCTTTATTTCTTTATGTATTCATCATATATGTCATTTCAATTATATATGTCATTCTTTAAATTGTTCATTCAAAAAATGTTTTAAATCAACGTTAAAATTAGAAGTCAAGTTCAACCGATAACTTGGTCCCCAAAACCTTTTTGGTTTCAAAGACTAGTGCATTTTTTTCCTTTAGGATAAAATTGGAGTCAAAATGGGTTTTTACCTCAAATTTTCTCAACAAAAATAACTTAAGGTTGCGACTCCAAAATTCAAAATCATTTTCAAATAAAAGGCGCTAGGATCATCTCAATCCATGAGAAATCGTCCCAAAATGAGCATTCTTGATTCCATTCAGTTGGACAGGACACGGTGCTCGGGTGAGGCCTCATAGCGGATCACCTTGATTCATTGTCAAAATGGACATTTGGCAATATTGTTATTGGTCATTTGGTGACCAAAATAATTGTGGAGTTAAGGACCAATCCAAACCCTAGGATTCACTTTGATCCCGCAACCACTTCATACCAATCCTCACATCATCTTCATGATGAATACATGTACCCAGGCATCCAAACCCTAGCTAAAATGTCTATAGTGGTGAAAACTAGGGATGTGGATTATACCCTTAGGGATGATGTTGCGATTGGAAGATAGGATCATGAACCTGTTCGAGTCTCTCCTCCAGCTCATTCTACTAATCCTGCACCTCTACCCATTCCAGCAGCTTCTACCTCTTTTGTGCCTCCACCAATGGACTATTCTTAGTTGGCATCACTTATAACAGGCTGCCTTGATATGCTTGAGCACAAGGTGTTTGCTCAGATTCCGAAACTTGACGACCACGTCACTGAGATTGCCTCCGTACAAACTTCTATCAAAGGGGCAATTCATCATCTTCATTGCCAACAATGAGAATTGATTACCACACTTCACTAGACTGTAGTCCCTCCCTCTATGACTTCAAAATCTAGTGATGCGGTTTCTAATCTGATTGGTGACACTCCTACTGATCCACCTATTGATCCCCCAACATATCTTTAGATTTTTAAGAGTGTTTTTATGTTCTTTCTTTGTCATTTTATCATTTTTTTTGTACATTGGTGACCTTATAGGTCAATTTTTGGATACTTGTCTCTTTTTTGTTACAATTATGAATTTTGGATATATTTGTATATTTATTGATGATTTTGAGTTAATCTTGGAACTCTTGTTGCTTTTAAATGAGTATTTAAACTGAAATGTATTTGCAAATCTTGATTAACAGTAAAATATTAAATGTTATTGATAAATTCTTGTTGTTTTGCAATTGGTTTATGATAAATGTTGATGCTAATTGTTGCATTATACACATTTCAAGCTAAATACACTATATTTGCTTGTTGATAGTAATTTCATGTATTTTTACAACAAATTTGATTTTTTGACAGCAATACCTATTATTAAGAACATCTATACATATAAATATTTTGACAGCAAATTAATTCCAATACCTATTATTAAGAACATCTATATATCTCCAACATCACCTCACATACCTACATACTTACCTTTAATTAGTTAACCTCAATTAAAATTTTAAATATATTTTATTTTCCTTACATATATTATTATCATTGACATTAATCATCAATAATAGAATCATACTCAGAGTCACATCTAGACTGTCAAATGCATATAATTGTCAAAATTCATCAAGTAAATTGTATAATCATACATTAATCAACTATAGATCTCATTAATTAAAACTTGAGATATTACATTAACTATCAAAAGTTTGTATGGATTATACAATATTAAGTGTTAATAGTGACAATTAATAGAGATATACGATTTTTCAATGGTTTAAATTATAACTCAATCATGTGATAGTATTGAATTTGAAAATAACATATAATAGTAAGGGGCGTTTGTATATAGTACCCACTTATCACCTTTAAATGCTTTTTTATTTTAATTTTTATTAAATAACAAATTTTGCTCGTACTATTGTCTATAATATTAAACAGTTTTCGCCCTTATTAACACAACATACAACATATTAAGCATTGGTATATAATATTTTGAACAAATCAAGTTATATTATGTTAGACTTTTAGTGTTCTAACATGCTCATTTTGATGGGTATAAATAACTAATTAAACTACTAATCTTGTTTGTTTGATTATATACAATGTTTACTTTTTCATATTGTTGTTTGTTGGTATGTAACTCCCGCTATACTTTTAAGTAGCCTCTGCTACTTAAGTTCAATCAAGGCAAATATCTGAGAAGAAGTTATGTACCCTCAGCTACTGAATAAGTAGCCCCCACTACTTAGTAAGTAGTGCATGTTACATATCAGTAGCAGTCGCTACAAAGTGATCCGGAAGATATAGTAGCTGAAAGACTTTAGTAGCCCCCGCTACTTAACTATGTAGCTCCCGCTACCTATATAAGTCACCTCCATTACATATGTTGAAGTTGAGTAGTAGCCATTACAAACCTATCACAGGACAAGCTTCAAATCTAAGAGGTCCAAAAGCTCAAAGGTCAAATGAGCAAAGGAGTAGTGTCTGTTAGAGGGAGTAGTGCTCGCTACAGGGAGTAGCGCTCGCTACAAAGATAGCTTAGAGACACAAAAGCGTTTTGGAGAAATTAAAAGAAGCATCGTGCCGGCTACATATGAAGTAGCGCCCACTACTTATAAGAATTTACTACCGCTACATGGAAAGTCACCATAATACCCTAGAAAATGCAATCATAATTGAACAGTTATATAATCAGTTATTGGTCTGAGAACATTGAAATAACTAAGAATAATTTTTTGAAACACAGACAGAATGCATTTGTGATACTGTCCTGGAAAACGTTGGTATTAATTATACTGTCGGGGGAAATAGCAGTCCGGTAAATTTAAGAATTTTTTATCTAGACCTGAGTGGATTAAGTTAGTTAATTTTATACGAAATTATAGTAAAAAGAAATAACTGAAAAACCTTTAGGAACATTGAGATTTTAAAGAGTGGCAAAGTTGTAATTAATGGCAACTTTAGGGACAATTTTGAAAATTCATTGTCTGGGATCCAAAATTGACCTAGAACCATTTTTAATAAATAGAGCAGCTCAAAATAAGTCATTTCAATTACTACATTCAAAGTTGAATCATAATAGAATAGCCAGAATAAATTTCGGAAAAAAATCTGATAAAAACCTAAATACCTAAAATACTAAGTCCTTCTTTGCAAATACACAAAAATACACTAAATAAATATCCAATTAGCCTTCTTCTTCTTCATATTTTCCTTTCCCTCTCTCCCTCCACGGCTGAATCCCCCTAGAGTTTTGCCCATCCATTTTTGCTTCTTTTTGCAAGAAAAAACCATAGAAAATTTACAAGTCCAACCTAATTAGCCTTTTTTGTAATACCCTAGAAAGTTATAACTTAAATGCATGATTTAGTTCTCAGTATGTGGTTCAAAAGTATTGAAATGATGGGAAATAATTTTAGAGACACAGTTAGAAAGCAAACTAATTACTTTTTTGGAAAGCGGCGGTGTCGGCAACACTGCTGAGAAATTAGTTGTCCGGTTAACATAAGAATTTTTGAATTGGAACAGGGGGTAAAAGATCACCATAATGCATGTGAAATTTTGGTAAAAAGAAAGAAGTGAAAAACATTTAGGAACACTAAAAAAGTAACCAATGGCAAAATTGTAAATAAAAGGAACTTTAAGGTGAATAGTGAAAATTTGTCCGTCGGAGTTACAAAATGACTCTGAAATCAATTTTATAAATAAGTATAAATTAAAATAAGTTTATTGACTCCCCACATTGAAATTTAAATCCTGACAGAATTGACAGAATAAATTACAGAAGAAGTTGAGGTCAAAACCTAATTACTTGGAAGTTTAAGGACTAAAATATAATTTGTCATTATAACTTAATATATAAGCCATACCTTAGTCAAATTTTGCTATCATCTTCTTCTCCTTCTAAGGTGGCCTAACCCTTCATCATCTATTTTCTCCTCTATTTCTTCACTTTTTCGCCAAATTTCCTTAAGCAAATTGATAGAAAATTAACAAATCAACTTAGTTCTTACCATCTCCATCATCAATTTGCAAGAAAGAGCAAAGGAAATCAAGGATAATTGGAAGGGAGATTTCATCAAGAACATCACCTTGAGGTAAGAATGTGTTTTGTTTGATTTTATGGTTTAGTTAGATGAATTTAAGGTTGAATTTGATGGCTTTAGGTTAGATTGCATTAATTGATGCAAATTGGTGAAAATGCCTAAATTACCTAGCTTGTTTGAAGTTGTATGAAAGGGTTTGATGATTTAGTATTAGTTTATGTTAATTTATGTTAGAATATGTCAATTGGAGGTTAATAAGTAACCAATTGGTGGTTAATTTGATATAGAACACAAGGTTTGACAAAGTTGCCCTAATTGCCTCCATTGAAGAAATTGGGTAGAAATTAATTTTTCAAAGCATTTGGAAGGCTTAGATGAGTCTTATATGCATCAATTAACATGCCTAATGTTTTAAAATTGAAATTGGAAACCATGTGTGAAAGTTGATGTTTAGCCGAATTGATGACACTATTAACCCCTTTGTATTTTTGCTTGTTTTTCTCCATGTTTCCTTAGCCAATTTGATTCATTTTGTGTTGTTTAACATTGCTTATTTGATATCTATAATATTGTTGCCAATGTGCTTTGTTGTTGATTCAAATGGGCAAGCCAAGCTTGCACCTAAACCTAACCAATTGGCTTGCCAAATTGTGCCTACCAAGTGTTTAATAAAATGTCTAGTTCATTTTGTCTTTGGCCTATTGCTTTGTATTTCATAGGCCTGCCATTTGAATGCCATCGTCGCCAGCGAAATTGGCATGCCAATTGGCCCGCCTATTTCTTTTGTCGAACCAACCTTTGTTCCATACCTTTGTTTTTTACCATAACCCTTATCCTTGATTGTATGTTGTACATTGCAATGCCTTTAGTTCAAATACCATTTGATTTGAAAGATATTGAGTTTAATATCATTGATGATACCATTATTGAAAAATGGTGTCTATTGATATGATGTTCATTTATATTGAACTAAATGTAGTTTGACAGAGCTGTCTATCCGACAGGGTAGTAGGTATATTCTCTCGGCAATGTGCACATTGATATTAAGGCCCTAGCTGGGAAGGGTTATTGGTCCGGACCATAGGACTAGATTAGTTTTATGCTTACTTGATATGTGATCGACTGTGTGATTACACATAGTCTATGTGTTACAGGGCCCTATATCTGTCTTACCATATAATTCCATAACTTGATATGACCATTGATATTCCTATTCATTCCTGATACTGATCCTATAAACCTACATGATTGATATTGTTCCATTGTTCCTTTATCATGTATTTATCATTGTTCCTTCCTATTTGACTTGTGATGCATATAGATTCACTAAGTATCTTATATACTCACCTTTTCCTTGTTTAACCATTTTAGGAGAGGAGTAAACTGCAAAATCCCATCGTCTGTCATCCGAGGATTTCTGCTACAGTCATTTCATGTATATATTTGAATTTTGTACTACTTTTGGTGTTCATAATCTAGCTGCTCCATGGGGTATGTATGAGTTAGCTAGGATATGAACAGTTATATATGTATATGATGATATGATATGATATATGATGAGTATATGTTATGATATAATAACTATTACAGCCAATTGCATTAAATTACAGAAAGAATTGCAGAATAACATAATGGATGGTAACTAAGTAAAATGGATAATAAATTGTAGTTTATAGATTATGCATGTGATATAGGGTTCTATGGGTGCCGGTCGCCATTGGCATCTCCCGCATCCTAGGACCGTCGCGATATAGAAACGGGTCGTGACATTTTTCCATCAAAATCCAACCAAGAAATTAAGGGAATTTTTGTGTTCTTTGGAAGGAAAATTTCAGTCACTATTCATCAAAATAGTAAGTTGTTGTTTTCTTTTAATTTATGGTCTAATTAGTTGAATTAGATGTTAGTTAAGGTAGTTAGTAAAGAAGATTGCATCATTTAAGCTAATTAGTAAAAAAAAAATCTTTTTGAAAACCCTAATTGGTTTATGTCAAATTTCATATTTTGAATTAGTATTAGTTAGTATTAATTTTAGTTAGAACATAATTAGTTACATCCATGAAATGCTAAATGTGTGATTATTTTGCTGTAGAAAATTTTTTGGAAGAAAAGTGTAAAAATTGTCTGTTTTGCTTACTTTAGGATAATTGGAGAATTGGAAGGGTATTTTGATAATTTCAGCATTTAGGTGAGCTTCCTATATGCCATTTTACATGCCTAAAACCTTGGAATGAGTTTTGGAAATTTACCTTGTGAAGTGATGTTTGGCCGAATGGCCATTTGAGTTTTGCCCTAGTTTTTGCTTTGATTTTTCCTATCCTTTTCCTTGCAATTTTGATTCATTTTGTATTATTAATTATTGGAATTGATAACCCTACTTGATTGTTGACAATGTAGACTTGTTATTGATACTTCAGTCTTTGGCAATAATGCACCCAATTTGTGGTTTAACATTTTCAGGTCTTGAGCAGTAGTGCGGTTCCAGTCTCTTCTCTGAGGAACTGCTGACTATTTTTTTGGTTATGTAAATATCTGATACTTAGTATGCTCCATAGTTTGTAGATATTTATAGTAATGGATAATGATTAGATGCTATTTTGGACTGTTAATATAAATATTCATTTTGATTAAGTTGAATTTGAAAATGACACAATATGGATGATCTGATAATATGATTTAAGATTGTGGATATAATTGCATATTGAGTATGATTATTGCAGGATAGTATTATGATATTTCAGGGGTTCTATGGGTGTTGGTCGTCATTGACTATACCCACATCCTAGAACCGTCACGCCCGTTTTCCGGGTTATGACGGCCATGAAGTTTTTTGTTCCATAAGAGTCATGCCCACTATAAGATAAATAGCATTTGCTACTTTCTTAGTAGCGTTCGCTACTAATTATGTAGTTGCTGCTACAGTTCATATTCTAACAAAAATATAGTCATTGAAAGAATACTGATTTGCATTAAATTCACATTTAATGCACTCAAATGGCTCTTTTAAGTTGAAGACTGTAAATAAGTGTTGGTATGAAGTTAATAGTATTACAACAACCATTCATTGTGCATTAATTTATACCTTAAAAGCATTTAAGTATTCTTAAGCTTAAATTTGAGTTTCTTATTATAAAGAGAATTAATAGCTAAACTTCAAGGTTGTTGAAGTGTAATTAATTTCTGAGAGTTGGGTAAAAGTTATTAGATAATTTCTTTTTCATTTCTTGTAATTCTTTTGGTTGTGTATGAGCCTATTTGTAAAATACTTGTAAGGTTTAGTGTGAGCCAAAACACTTTAAGGTTTGATCTTGAACTTGTGAAAAGAATCAAAGTTAGTGAAATACTCAAGTGTGATTTTGAGAAATAGACGTAGGCTTATTTTGGCGGAACCACTATAAATTTCTCGTGTGAATTTTCTCTCCGTCTACTCTTTATTAATTTTTTTAGTTGTTGTTAATTTTTATAAAAACCAATTCACCACCCCTCTTATTTACCAAGGGACTTTCATATTATATGCTATGTGAATTCTGGATGGTATTAACAAAGTGTTATTAAATTATTAAATTATCTTCTATGTCAATTATGTTGTTATTATATAATAGCAAATAAATTATGTTATACCAATGTAACACCTTCTATCTGCTTTGTATGTGTTTTGAGTTGTGTTATAATTAATTCCATTTTTTGAATGATTTTGTTTTGTTGTCATCTATTATGTTCTATCCTAAATTTTATTAGTGTGATTTATTTAGAATGTTTGATGTGCAAGTTGAAAGTTTAGATGTTCTAAGTTTGTTGAGTTTGAATTCATAATAGAAGTGAACTTAGTGATTTTAAGGGTATTAAGGATTGTAGAGTCAGTGAGTAAGCATTATTTTACAGCTCAATTTTAATAATCTTAAAGAAGGTATTTAGAAAAGTGTTAAACATAAAATTTATAGAGTTATGTCTCATATGTATTCTTGTAAAATAGTTTTGTAAAATTATTTTTGAGTGAAGAGATATTCATCCTCGACTAGGACTGGTTCAATTCGCTACGTCTGCAAATAGTATGATATTGTTATTTATTTTTTAGAATATTGGAGGCTGATTGAGCCAAAAGTATAAAAATAAAAATTTTTCATATATTTCTATAGATACCTATAAATTTTCAAGTCAATTGGATATTTTTATCTCTAGGGCAAGATAGTTAAGTCAGATCTGCCTAGATGGACATTATAGAGAAGTAGGGCGAACTTGACAAATTTGCTATAAATTATATAGTTCGCATTTTGGGCTAAATTTTGGATATGCTGGAGTCTTAATTATTTATTTTTAAATAAATAATAATAATCAAACTATTTAGAGTTTTGTAGATCAAAAGCGAAGCTTTTTAGTAAGAATTGCCGAAGAATACCTTTAGCTCAACAATAACAACTGAGGGCGACATTGAAAATTTTTTCATAAATTGTATACTTTGTCTTTTGGTCTGAAATTTGAATATGTTGGATCTTCAAATGTCTAGTTTAATTGAGAGAAGAAAGCAAACTATTTGGAGTTCTTTAGCTAAATGGCGAAGCTATTTAATGCGAATTGCCGAAGAAGGTCTTTAGCTCGGTAATAACAATTGAAGGCAAATTTGAGAATTTTTTCATAAATTATATACTTCACCTTTTGTTTTAAATTTTGGATATGTTAGATAATAATAAATCTATTTTAAGGAAAAAAACCTAATCATTTAGAGTTCTGTATCTCAAGGGAAAAGTAGTTTAGTGTGAGCTGCCCAGGAAAGTTTTCAGCTTCGCAATAGCAGTATAATAAAGAATCATAGTAAATTTAGAAATTCACCAAAAATAGTGTAGTTCACCTTTTAAGCTGAAATTTTAATATGTTATAACCCTATATGTCTAGTTTAAGCAGGAAGAAACAAAAAATTATTTGGACATCTTTAACTCAAGATAGAGCTAATTCAGTGAGTGCTTTGAAGTCACCTTTTCATCAATTGTAGCGTGAACAGTACTTCGTGAGACTATCTTATATTTGAGGTAGAACCTCATTTTTTTTCTTCAACTTGTAACTAAGTTTGTTCTTCTTTTATTCTCCATTTCGTTACCTATCAAGCTTTAAATTGTTATATCTATTTTCTAGGGTATTAATACTCTAATTAATGCACTACTATTGTAAATAAACACTTCAAGTAATATCTACAATATTTTTTCAAGATTAATCTGTAACACCCATATTTTTGAAATATTTTTAAAAATCATATTTTATTTATAAATAATAATTATTCTATGAATATTTAATTAAAGTTATGAATGTAAAAGTATTTTTGGGATTTATTATATTTCAATGAAATAAATATTGAAAAGAAAAAGGGAAATTTATTTTTCAAAATTAATTTTAATTTTAATTAGTATCATATTATTATGTGTTATTTAATAATTTAATTTTTATACTCATTTATTTAGTTAAATAAATTATTTTAATTATTATTATTATTTTAAGAATTTTTAGAAAATAATTTTTATTTAAATAATTTTTATTAAATTAGAAAGATATTATTTTTAAGTTTTAGTATATTAAAATGAAGTATATTTTATAAGGATTTTATTGACTATTTATTTATAATTTTTGGACTTAAAATAAATTTTCTATAAATTTTCAAAAAAAAAAAAGATTGAACCAACATGAGACTACCACGTGGCAGTCTTAGATTGGCTGCCAACAGATTTAATCTACTGTAAACGTGAAGAAGAAAGAAAAAAAAAAAAGAAGAAGAAGAAGAAGAAAAGGAGAATGATTGGCCATTTCCGGGTAAATCGGAGAGAGGTGGTCGACACCTTCCATACCATCGTGTAGCTTGCCATGAGAAGAGTTCACAGGCACCAATCTTGCTTAATTCTGATCATCAGGTAAGAAGTTATTTCTATTCAAAATAACTTTCATGATCATGTTTGTCAAAATTTTCAAATAGCCATAACTCTCTCATTTGAACTATACATTGAATGATTCTAGTTCCTATAGTTTTGTCTTGATCCTAGCTTTCATTTGGTACTCAAATAGCTACCTGAAGTTCGCCGAAAAAGGAGATCGAAATATAGAACCATTGGACTTTCTATAGCAGATTCTGACTAATTTTGATAGTCATTTCTGGTGATTCTAATTTTTTTTTAGACTCCTCTTCTTATAAGCTTTCAAATGGCACAAATTTTACACTGATCAAAGACCGAAGTCAGGACCAAAAAATTTGGACATGTTTAGATTTTTGACAAATTTTGAGTAAGTATATTTAAATTTATTTATTAATTGTTTGGAGATTATTTGGAGATAAATTTATGGAAATGGTTATATATTTATATTGATATTGGAGAATTTAGGCAGTTAAAATTTAATAACTGTATTTATTTTGAGAGGATAAATTAGGATATATTATTTTAGATTGTTTAGAGTTATTAAGGAAATTATTTAGAATGCATTTATAGAAAAATATTGAGTTTGATACTAGTTGTAAAATTTCCGGGCAGTGAATTATCAATAATTGTGGATTGATTTAATAATTAATAACTTTGATGAATTGATTAATAATTGGGAATTAACAGAAAAATAATTATGACTAAATTAGTTGAGCATCGATATTGGAATTAATTATAAAATAATTAATTTAATTGCTTAGAATAAATTATGAATTTATTATGATAATTAGTTTTGGTATCTCGTTGACTAAAGAATATATATTGGAATTAATTAAAAATATTCAGTGGAGGTTGATATCGAAATTTATTTTGTAGAACAATTAATGGAATTATTACGTCCCGATTTTAAAATATGATTGTCCTAAGATGCAGGAACTGCCAGAAGCGACCGACACCCGTAGAACCCATTATCTAATCCAATTATTATCTTTTTATTACTCAGTTAATCATTTATTATGCATTATGTATTTTATCTTTCTGTAACCTGTCATTCTGTAATTTTGTCATTCTTATGTCTGCAATCACATTCAACTCATGCTATAAACATAAATTAACTCCATATAATATCACATGTTCTTTATACAGCCTATCTATAACCATTTTTATATAATCCATGGAGCAACTAAATATTTACATAACACAGAGTTCAATATAATTACAGTAGGATTCCACAAACGAAGAGATACTAGAATCCAACATCTACTCTTGACTTGAAAAATGGTAAACAACTAAGGAATGAGTATAAAGACACTCAATGAATCTAATATGCATCAAATCAAAAGTAAAGGTTGGTAAACAAAAAAAATAACAAAAAAATAATCATAGGTTACAAGTAGCACACCAAGTTACAGAATAAAGGGGATTTAACAAAAACAATGGTAAAGAATCAGTAACAAGTTAACAATATACATATCAGATAGATAAAACAGATAATAGGCCATGATCACATATAATCTCGTATATAACACATGTAATGTATATAAGGTGGGTCAGGCCTTATGGTTAGGACGATTAACCCTTCCCAGCTAAGGTCCATAGTAAACAATGTGCACATTGCCGATGGTATTTATCCGCTACCTCGTCGATAAGAAAGTACTGTCAAGTAAACATAAAATTCAATAATAGAATGAAACAGGTCAATGAACAACAATGGGTAGCAAATAGCTCATCATTTATCAAATAGGTAGCAAATCAATTAATCAATATTGTCCTTTAATAACTTATATATAATGGAAGATACTTATAGGATAATAATAGGTATAACAATTAATAATGAGTTAGGTTAAAGAATGATCATTCAAGGTTACTTAGGTTGGCACAATTGGCTAGTCAATGTCACTGGCGACAATGGCATACAATGGTAGTCCTATGAGATTTACAAATGGTAGGCCTATGGAATTTTGAACTAAGCATTTTGTCAAATATTTAGTGTGCAACATTCAATGGTCATTTTGGCATATTTTTGGTGCAACATTGATATTTCCCTAATAATCAACAACAAGCTCATTTCAAGGATAATATAATAGGCAATTGGTTTCCAACAAAAACATTATACAAAGGATAAAAAATAGCATGGAAATCAAGTGAAAACAAGACAAAATTTCAAAGGAAATAGGTCAAAGTGCATTCGGCCAAAAGTGGGATTTCAAGGATGAATTCCAATGCTCATTTTAAGGTAATAGACATGTTAAATGATGCATATTAAACTCACCTATGACTTTAAATTGCTTAGAAAAATTTATTTTTCACCAATTCCTTCATAGGAGGCATATAGAGCAATCTTTGTCTTCTTTGTGTTCTACATCAAAACCAACTTCAATTTAGCTTCCAAATACATCAATTAAACATATTCTAAGCTAATTAGATATTAAAGATCATTAACTTAGGGTTTGGTTCCATACAACTTCAATTAAGGTTTGGAAAATTGAGAATTTTCCACCAAATGTATCAATTGGTGTAATTGAACACCAAACTCATCTAATTCATCACTAATTACACTTATTTAATCTAATTAATAAAAGAAAACACAAGGTTACCTTATGTTGAAGTGTGAGCCAAATTCCCTTTTGAATAGATTCTTGATTTCCTTTTAGTTTCCAAGTAAGAAATGGATGGAAAATGGCTATACTCCTATTTAATTATTTGATTATTATTCATTTGTATTGCTATTCTTTTATTTTACTCATTGTTATTTTATTAATCTTTCTTATACCTTAATGTCACAGCCCAATTTTAGACCATGATGGTCTATGTAATATCTGTCATTTTATAGTGTTTTTATTGATTTTGTATGTTTGGAGAATTTATTAAAATTTTAAATGAGAATGTTGAGAATTTTAGGAATTTCTATTTTGGATGCTGCAGGATTTTGTGATGATAATTTCATATTCTTAAAGACATAATTTGATAAAGTGTAAAGAATAAAAGTTATGATTTTATGTCTTGATTATAATTCTGTAAAATGGTTTGGCAAAATTCTAGGTGTGTGATGAGTTGTGTCTATTTGAGTAAGGCTGGTCTGGTTGAGAGTTTTGGCAGGTATGTAGTGTCTGTTTGAAATTACTGAGAATGACTGAGGTAGAATTAGCTAAAGGTGTGAACATGAAAAATGTTCCTTTGGGTGTTGTGAAGATGACTGTAAAATTTAAAATTTTTTGGATAAGTGTATCTCAGTGTAGAGTGGGTTTTATCAGACCTATTCGGAGAGATTCTAAGACAGCAAGTCTGGGTGACATTTGGAGAGTCACCATGGTCTGTGTGTTGATCCTTTTGATTTGAAATTTTGATATGTTGTGCCCCTACATGTTGATTTTAAGTGTTAAAAATAATTAGTAGGTTTGGATATTTCTAGCTCATTTGCGAGTTGGCTAAGTGTGGGATGTTCAGGCAAGGTTTTAACTTAGAGGAATTTTGTTATGGCGAGCTAGCAAAATGAGAGGAGGCATTTTGCAAGGTGGCGAGGTGAGTTTGCCGAAGTGGCAATTGGTGAAGAGGAAGTTGGCAAAGAGCTTTGGCCAAGAGGATTTGGCGAAGAGGAAAGGCGAAGAGGATTTGGTGAAGAGGATAAGGCGAGGTGGCATTATGCGAAGAGGCATTATGCGAAGAAGGAATGTGCGAAGTGGGAGTTCGCGAAGAAGCATTGCCAAGGTGGCATATGCGAGGAAGAGCTCGCGAGGAGAGTCTGGCGAGGCAGCATACGCGAGGTAGCATATGCGAGCTGGAATAGCGAGTAGGCAATGCCGGATCAAGTTTAGCGAGATGGAAAGTGCAAGCTGAGAATGCGAAGTGGGAATGGCGAGCTGGTTAGGCGAGGTAGCTTTGCCGAGGTAGGTCTGGCGAGGCAAGCTGGCTAGCGTGTTTCTGGGGCAAAGTTTTATTTAAACCCAGCAACTCTCCAGTAGTGTTTCACAATTTTTCTTTCTTCTTCCTTCGATTTAATTTCAGTCATTTTCCAGATTTGTTTCATTTTATATTCTAAGGCACTAATACTCAAATTAATGCATTAGACTTATAGATTAATCAATATTAAGGCAAAAATCATCAGATTTGAGCAGTAATCTCAAAATTTCAGTTTGAAGGAAATAAGGTAAATTTTCTTCCTAAGCTATTTCCTTTGGATTTATTCAAATCTATGGGTTAGGATAATTAATACTGGGTATACAGAATTTATTGCTAGTGATCTGAGATTATTAATGGTAATTAATGTGGGAGAAATCAGTTTGGTAAAACTATCATGAACAGTAATTCCGAAAATTAAATGTAGTTTTTCTTTAAGAAATAAATGAAATTGTTGTTGGGAATTAAGAATAGGGATTCTAAGATAATTAATTAATGGAAAATCATGTTGAATATTATTGGTTTGGAGAAACCCTAATTTTTGTATATTTGGGAAATTTCTTAGGAGAAGAAATTCGAATTTGGTTGAGGAATTAAGTGGGCAGATTGCTAAGGGGAATTTAAGAGAAATTGTGTAAGAGGTAAGGATGAACATTCTATTTGATTATAGTTCCTTGAAATTAAAATGATCAAATTATTCCTATATTTGATTACCCTATTGTATATATATATATATATATATATATATATATATATATATATATAATTGTATAATGTGAATGGCTTGATCAATATTCTTGGATCAAGTTAATATGTTTCTCGCTTGTGAACCGATTTAAATGATGTTATATGATGATGGTCTTGCGACCAATATACTTCTTATAAGATTGAAACCCATGACCCATGGATAGAATGCTCTTCCCAATGAGAGTAAATTCATTGGTCCATTGTGCACTTTGGGAGCCCAGCTGATAGGGTTTTTATCAATGTTCCACCTAGAAGGGGCCATGAGAACTAGGCGCATGCCTGGCCAAGCATGTGTGCACGTTAAGGTAGCAAGGCTACCGATACGTATGTTATGATATGTGATCAGTTCTTCCAGATGATATTTGATAATGCCATTCTTTGTGGGCATTCAATGTTCTACAGGTGAAACATGATTTGAATTTGACATAATTTGATAGAACCTAACTATTATGAAAATCTACCTTTCTTTCAAGTAAAAGCATATGACTTCCTTCATGCCTATATGTATGTAATTATTTGTCCTTTGACCATGATTTAATATTTCATTCTCATTGTAAAGTGTTCATATCTTACTGAGTTGAAGGCTCACTCCTGTTCTGTGGATTTCAGGTAATAGTTTAGCTCGTGAGGGAGCTAGCAGAGAAGATCAAGCTTCTTGACTTATTCTTTCCAAGAAGCTTCATCATAATTATCTTTTGAGCTATCTTGTATAATTATTAATGGTATTGTGATATAATATGTATTGGAGTGTATTCTAGAGCTCCGTAGCTAGTCTTTTGGGAATGCTAGAATATTTTGATGTATGAATGTTATCCTTTAGATACTCTTGTTCCTCTTTAATGAGAGATGTCTTCTTTAGATCATTAAGGAACAAGAGAAAGATATGGAATGATATAGAAAGATGTGTTTGATTTCATTTGATTATATGAATGAGTATGGAAATTTTATGGAAAAAGACGATGTTATAATCTATTTGGCATTAATGAGAATTGTGATCTGTGAGTTCTACGGGTTTATGGTGGCCTTAAGCCTACCCTTACCCTAGGACTGTCGCACCACTAGAGGTGGGGTGTGACAGTATCATAAGTGAGGAAGAGTTCGCGAAGAGAGTTTGGCGAGGCAGCATATGCAAGGTGACATATGCAAGCTGGATTAGCAGAGTGGCCTTGCCGGATCAGTTTGGCGAGCTGGGAAGTGCGAGCTGGGTAGTGCAAAGTGAGAATGGCGAGCTGGCTTTTGCGAGGTAGCATTGTCGAGGCAGGTTGGCGAGGCGAACTAGCTAGCGGGATTTTGGGCAGTGGCCTATTTAACCCAGTGTCCAGTAGCGTTTTTTGCACGATTTTATTTCTTCTTTCTCCATTCTTCTTTGGTCTTTTCTCAGATCAATTCCATTTCTTGTCTAAGGCATTAATACTCAAATTAATACTTTAGACTTCTAGATTATTCTATTTTAAGGCTGAAATCATCAGATTTAAGCAAGAAATCTCAAGAAATTCAACTTTGGAGAAATAAGGTAAATTTTCTTCCAAAGTTATTTTCTTTAGATTTATTTAAGTCTGTTAGTTAGAATAATTAATAAAAGGTATATATAATTTATTGCAAGCAATTTGAAGTCATTAATGGTAATTAATGTGCAAGAAATCAAAATTTTGGGATTGTCATGAATAGTAACATGAACAGTAAATTTGAATTAAATGCAGATTTTTCTTTAAGAGATGAATTAAATTGATGATGGGAATTAAGAATATAAATTCTAAGATGATTAAATATTCATAAATCATGTTAAATGGTATTGATTTAGGAAACTCCTAATTTTGTATATTTGAAAAAATGTCTTAGGAGGAGAAAGCCAAAGAAATTGAGGAAATTATTGTGAATAATCTGTTAAAGGGAAGTTAAGGAGAAATTGTGTTGAGGTAAGTATGAATATTACATTTGTCATTGCTTCTTCGAGATAATATGACCAAGTATTCTAAATGTTAACCCATATGATTATTGTATGCTTGATATTATATCACCGGACTATTAATTGAAAATCCTATGATATTCTAAAAACTGAGATTTATTATTTGTTCATGAAATTACCATTTATATGTATATATATATATTATAAGTGACTTGGTCAATTTTCTTAGATCAAGTTCACATGGTTCCTACTTGCTTCTTACTTGTTAAATTGATTAAAATTATGATATATGTTGATGGTCTTGTGACCAATATGTTTCTTGTGAGATGAAACCATATGACCCTATGGATAGAACGCTCTTCCCAATGAGAGAAAATTCATTGGTCCATCGTGCACTTTGGGAACCTATTTGGTAGGGTTACTGTACCAGTGTTCCACCTAGAGGGGACTACGAGCTCTAGGCGTATGCCTGACCAAGTATGCGTTTGCGATAAGGTAGCAAGGATTATTGATACGCTTTGTTATGATAGGTAGCATGGCTATCGATTCATTCTGTAGTTCTACCATGATATTTGATAGTGCTATTCGATTGTGAGCATTTTCGTTTCTTTGTAAGCATAACTACATTCTGATTCTTACCATGTTCTTGAAATGAATGTCTATTTCAGATTATATATTTATATAAGTATTTATATGTAATTCTTTCTTACTGCATGTTTATATCTTACTGAGTTGAAGGCTCACTCCTCTTCTGTGGATTTCAGGTGATAGAGTAGCTCGTGAGGGAGCTAGTTGGGAAGATCCAACTTTTTGACTTATTCATTCCAAGAAGCTTCCATTGTAATTCTTTTGATATATGATTATGTATTTCACTGAATGGTATTATGGCACAATATGTAATGGGGGTATACTCTAGAGCTCCGTAGTTAGTCATTTGAGGATGACAATATCTTGATGTATGACTTGTTATCTTTTGGGTACTCTTGTTCCTTAGTGATGTGAGATGCATCTTTTGATCAGTAAGGAATATGAGAATATTATTGTGAAATGATATAGTAAAGAAATGAATTATGCTTGTATGGATTATGAAGATGATATAGCATGATGTTATATTTGATATAATTGTGTATGAGATTCAGGATATGGGAGTTCTACAGGTTTATGGTGGCTTTAAGCCTACCTTTGCCCTAGGACCGTCGCACCACTAGGGTTGGGGTGTGACATTTAATTTATGATATGATTTGATAGTGCTTTTTGTTGTAAGCACTCATGTTCTTTTTTAAGTATAAGTTTAAGATTCTTTCATGCCCAAGTATATGTATATGTATATGTTCCTGATTTGATACTCAGATTCTTGGTTAACCTAAAGCGTTAATGTTGTTCATATCTTATTGAGTTGAAAGCTCACCCCTCTTCTGTGGTTTCAGGTGCTAGTGTAGCTCGAGAGAGAGCTAATCCAGAGGATAGAGTTTCTTGACTTCTTCTTCACAAGAAGCTTGGATGTAATTATTTTGGATATTATTTTTGTTATGTATATATATAATCATGTCTATTGAGAAATATTATCTTAGAGCTCCGTAGATAGATATGGAATGGTTTTGATTTGTTTCCATGGATGGTATTTGTAGACTCTCACTTGTTCCATTTTAATGTTAGAACTGTCTTTTGATCGGTAGGGAACAAGTGGAGATGTCATATTATATAATGATGATTTATGAGATATGATATTTTGCATTAGATAAGTGTATGTTGCTATGTATGAGAAAGGCTTATTTAAGGGTTCTATGGGTTTATGGTGGCCTTATGTCACATCCCAACTCCAGTGGTGTGATAGTCCTAGGGCAAGGGTAGGCTTAAGGCCACCATAAACCCGTAGAACTCCCATATCCTGAATCTCATATACATTCATATCAAATATAATATCATGCTATATCATATTCATAATCCATTCAAGCATAATTCATTTCTTGACTACATTATTTCATAATAATATTCTCTTGTTCCTTACTGATCAAAAGATGTATCTCACATCACTAAGGAACAAGATTACTCAAAAGATAACAATTCATACATCAAAATATTATCATCCTCTAATGACTAACTACGGAGCTCTAGAGTATACTCCCA
>CANXYC010056428.1:0-28276 GCA_948193065.1 Aleurites moluccanus
AAATTATCTAAGCTGTTTTATGTTTATTTGTTTTTGCATGCCATTTTAGTATAGAATTATGGGTTCTTCGCGGTACTGGTAGCATTGGCATCACCCGTACCCTAGGACCGTCATGGCTCCCAAGTTGGGCTGTGACAAAAACCAACATTAATTTATCTTCCATTAGCATCAAATTAACATAATTTAACCTAATTAGACATTATGAATACTTAACCTAGGGTTTGGTAATAAATAACTTCAATTAGGGTTTGGGAATTTGGGGTTTTTAACCAAATACATCAATTGAAGCAATTAAACTTCAAATCCATCTAATTTATCATGTAGAACACTTAATTAACCTAAATAATCAAAGAAAACTTCAAGTTACCTAAACTTCAAGTTACCTCATGTTGTTGGTTGGGCTGAAATCTTCTTTAAAGAATATCTTGATTTCCTTTGTGAATTTAAGGAAGAAATGGTTGGAAATGGAAGAAACTAGGTTGGTTTTTAGGATTTTTTTTGTTTGGGAATTTGGGGTTTTTAACCAAATGCATCAATTGATGCAATTAAACTTCAAACCCATTTAATTTATCACATAGAGCACTTAATTAATCTAAATAATCAAAAAAAAATTCAAGTTACCTCTTGGTGTTGGTTGGGTTGAAATCTTCTTTGAAGAATATCTTGATTTCCTTTGTGAATTTAAGGAAGAAATGGTTGGAAATGGAAGAAACTAGGTTGGTTTTTAGGATTTCTTAAAAAAAACTTGGCTTGAATTTGGTGGAGGAGTGCTTATGGTGGTTCAGCCAAGGTAGATGAAGAAGAGAAGAAGTGAAAATGTGGAAAGAAATGGCTAAATGTCCTTTATATAGGTGGGAAAATGGCAAATTACAATTTCAACCCTAAAACTTGCATTAATCATACATTGACCCCAAAACTTTTTGTAGCTTATTCTATCAATTCTGTTCATTTTTAGATTCTGAAGTGGGGAGTGAAATATCTTATTTTGTCTGTAGTTTATCATCATACAGCTTCTGGAATAATTCTAGATAGTTAATAGTGGATTTTTCAAAATACCCCTGAAGTTCCATATATTTATGATTTTTCCATTCTATAGATTTTCTATCATTTTTATTGCTTTTCCATACTTTCTTCATATAATTACTTATTATTATTCTTGATCTTCCATTATCCATGAAACTGAGAAAAATTTACTTTAATGGATTATTGTATTAATTCCTTAAATTTCTTAACTATCGTCGGTGTTTTCGATAAGGTAGCAAGGACTATCGATGCACTCTGTTGTGATAGGTAGCATGGCTACTGATGCACTCTGTAGTTCTACCATGTTATTTGATAGTGCTATTCGATTGTGAGCACTTCTGTTCTTGTAAGCCTAACCACATGATCATACTTACCCATGTTCTTGGAATTGATATTTCCTTTAGATTAATATATATGCATATACATTTCTTTCATATTGCATGTTCATATCTTACTGAGTTGAAGGCTCACTCCTCTTCTGTGGATTTCAGGTGATAGTGTAGCTCGTGAGGGAGCTAGTAGAGAAGATCAAGCTTCTTGATTTATTCCTCCAAGAAGCCTCCAATGTAATCATTTTGAAATATGTACTTATGTATATTCATTGTATGGTATTATGGTATTGCATGTGTTGGGAGTATACTCTAGAGTTTCGTAGTTAATTATTAAAGAGGACACTATTTTGATTTATAAATTGTTACATTTTGGGTTGCCCTTGTTCCTTAGTGATGTGGGATACATCTTTTGATCAGTAAGGAATAAGAGAAAATTATGAAATTATAAAAAAAATAAAGATATGAATTATGCTTATATGGATCATAGAAATGAATATTGAATAATATCTATATTGTTATGAATGTGTAATATAAATGAGATCCAGGATATGGGAGTTCTACGGGTTTATGGTGGCCTTAAGCCTACCCTTGCACTAGGATCGTCACACCACTGGAGTCGAAATGTGACGTTTCTATTATTTTGTTATCATTAAAATCAACATCAAACCCAAGAGGGCTAACATATATATATATAACATAAATTTTTTGTACCTTAAAAAAATTGTCATTTTTCTTTAGAGAGAAGGGGAGAAAAAGAATTAACAATAAGTCAACAGACATACAGAATAAACTATTTTTGTAACGTTAGAATTATTTTTGTACCTTAAAAAAAAAATATCAGGAACATTTTTGCATTTTTAAAAAGAAGAAAGGATGTGATATTTAGGAGACATATTTGAACATTTTCCATTTTACTTTCTATTGCTCTCTAAAAATAACCCACAACTTCACTCTATTTACAGAAGTTCCTATGCCATTCACCCTCAATTCCAAGCATCAGAAATGACCTAAAAGCAAAAGGCTATTAATACTCTATATTTCAGACAGGTTTGCGAGCCAGTGTGTTGATCTCATTCATTCATTGTTTGCTTTTTATATCGTTAATTAGTTATGAGTTAATTTCTGAACAGGGTTTTCGATTAGGCTTTAGTTTTTCTCATTTTTCTATTACTTTCACATGTCAGTACTGTAATAAAGTATTCGATATAGGGAAGTTAAAATTTTTTAGGGTTTAATTTTGGGCTTAATTGAAATTGACTTTATATAGTTTAATTAATTCATGGACAGATTATAGTTTATGACATTTCAGATTGGTTATATCTTAGATTTTAGAAAATTCCATCATTTTGATTTGAGAATTTATTAACTTTAGAAACATATTTTAGAAATTGTATGCCATTACTCTAACAACATTGTGAATCTTGCAATCGTTTTGCATATTAGACTATTTGCCTTTATTTTAGTTCATTCTGTTCTTTATTTTTTGGCGAATTATTTCAATCCTAAATTATACCGCAACAATGGATTGACTGAGGTTCTTTATAGAAGTGGAACAATATCTTTAAATTTAGGAGGGCCAAATATAATTGAGAATCTATTCAACACTCAACATCAATACTAAATATCATCTTCAGTAAACATGAAATAAGAGAGTAAAGAACTTAGATGTACGAATCTACTTTCATTGATAAAAGTAAAAACTGTACAGTACTCAACTATTCACGTGTAGCTAGCTTGTATAGCAATAGAAAGGAAAATGACAACTGGATTAACAAACTAATGTTGACTCAGAGTTACTAACTAAAACAAACAACAAAATATTAACTACTTATTCACAAATTGACTATTAGTTACATTAATAATTTATAGAGCATGATTAGAGAGAAACATGCCCATCTTGGACAACAAAAAATGAAATGGTTTAGTTTCAATTGACTTAGTAAACATATCTGCTAATTGGAGCTTGGAATTGACATGTGAAAGAGTTATGAATCCTTCTTTATATTTATTTTGAACAATGTGGAAGTCTATTTATAAATGTTTAGTCCTTTCATGGAAGACTGGGTTGGAAGCAATGTGAATAGCTGCCTGGTTGTCACAAAAAAGAGGATAAGGCAAGAGCAAAGGTAAATGGAATTCTTGAAGAAGGTAAGAGAGATACTCATTTCACAGACAATAGAGCTGAGGCTCTTGTATTTAGCTTCAGCATTGGACCTTGAAACAATAGCTTTCTTTTTTTATTTCCATGAAATAAGTAAAGATCCCAAGAAAATACAATACCCAGAAACAGATTTCCTTGTGGATGTACAAGTGGCCCAATCTGCATCTGAGTATGCAGTTAGGTTGAAAGAGGAACCTGCAGGGAAGTATAGACCATGTGAAGGGCAACCCTTTAAGTATCTCACCAAGTGAATTTGCAACAGTAGGTGAACTCATGAACTGACTTAACTGTTGAGTTGCAAGTGTTATGTTAGGCCTGGTAAGTGACAGATACAATAACTTTCCAATTAATCTTCTACACTGGTCAGGCTTGTCAAATAAAGGCCCTGCATCTGTATCATTTAATTTACATCATATGGGAAGAGGAGTAGGGACTTATTTAGAATATAAAAGTCCTGTGTCTTGAAGTATGCCCAACACATACTTTCTTTGACATATGAAAAGACCATGATCATCTTTAGCCATTTCCATACCAAGAAAATACCTTGCTAAACCAAGGTCTTTAATTGTAAATTGTTGATCAAGATAGTGTTTAACTTGTTGAATTTTAGCAATGTCTGTATCTGTAACTAACACATCATCCACATAAATAATCAAAGTAAGAAATGTAGTGTTAGATAACTTTCTAAACAATCAATGATCGTGACTAGATTGATGCAGACCAAACAATTACAACTTAGTTGTGAATTCCAAATTCCATTGCCATGAGGCTTGCTTAAGGCCATATAAGGACTTCTTTAACTTACATACTTTTGTTGAAGGAGCATCATAGCCATTTAGAGGGATCATATATAAGTCCTCCTCAATATATATATGTAGAAATGCATTGTTAATATCCAATTGATGGACTGGCTAAGACTTTGCAGTTGCTACTGCCAAGAAAAGCCTTACTATTATTAGCTTGGCCACAAGAGAGAAACTCTCCATGTAATCATGTCCTTCTACTTGACTATAGCCTTTGGAAACTAGCTTGGCTTTGTATCTATTTATAGACCCATCATGATTAATTTAATATTGTATACCCACTTTGATCCTATTGGCTTTTTACCTAGAGGTAAATTTGTGAGATCCCAAGTCCCATTCTGTTCTAATGCTTCCAATTCAGTTTCCATATATGTGACCCACTTAGGATCCTCCTTTGCCTGATCATAATACTTAGGTTTATGTAGAGATGACACATTAGCAATAAAATGCATATAAGTTTGACCAGAGTGCTTATGCAGTGATGGTGGATAGATTTGTAAAGGATATGGTGTAGATGGAACAAGTGAAGGGGTTGTTTATGGTGAAACAATTGGAATGTGAACAGTAGAAACAAAGTCTTATAACCATTTAGGTTTAGACTTCTATCTAGTACTTTGTCTTACTAGTTTAGATGTATCAACCAGGGTATGGACTGGAGAATCATGATGCAAATGTGAGTCAATTATAGAGGGAACATAATGAGTAGCAGTATTATGATCCATTAGTTCATGTGAGGAAAGATTACGCAATGATTATGGTGAATGAATTGTAGAAGGAGGAGTATATACCGGAACAATGGGTTTTATATGAGAAGGAGGTGTAGAAGTAAAACTTGAAGATAGAGTACTAGAAGTATGAGTATCTAGCAAAGTATCATCATTAACTGTAATTGGTAAAAGACTAGGTAATGTATCAGTTTGGAGACTAGGATAACTAATAGCAGATGATTTAAAAGGAAACACTTGCTCATGGAAAATAACATCTCTGGAAATATATACTTGTTTGGAATCTAAATCATACCTTATAACCCTTTTGACCAGTAGGATATCCTAAAAAAACAAATATATATGCTATGATTTCAAAATTTTCTTTTATAGGCTTGGTGTTTGTAACAAAACATAAACACCCAAATGTTTTTAGTTGGCTATAATCTGGTGGTTTGTGAAAGAGGGTTTCAAAAGGAGACTGCCATGACAAAATAGAGATAGGAAGCTTGTTAACAATATGGGTTACTGTTAAAATTGATTCTCCCCTAAACCTTTTAGGCATACATGAATGAAACATCAAGGCTCTTGCAATTTCCAAAAGGTGTCTATGCCTTCTTTCCACCACACCATTCTGTTGTGGTGTGTGTGGACATGATTTTTGATGAATTATACCTTTCTCCATAAAAAAAACTGTTGAACTTCATGACTTATAAACTCACTATCATTATCACTCCTAAAAACCTTCATTATGGTATGAAATTGGTTAACAACCATGGCTACAAAGGATTTGAGAAAAGTAAAGGTTTGTGGTTTGTTTTTAAGTAAGTAAATCCATGTACATCTTGTAAAATCATCAATAAGAGTAAAGAAGTAATGACATCTTGTAAATGTAGGTATTTTATAGGGACCCCATAGGTCAATATGCACAATTTGGAATGGTTGAGTGGTCTGAATTTGACTAATAGGAAATGTTAACCTAGGTTGTTTAGCTAAGTGACAAGTATAACAAATATTTGTTGGTCTTTTTGTAACAATAAATGGTGCAGGAAAATGAGCAAGTGTATTAATAGAAGCATGTCCTAGTCTTGAATGTAGAATTTCAAAAGTAGGACATTGAGTATGTTTATTAGTCAATGATGTTGTACAAATGGTTGGAACCTTTGTGTTAACAATCTTAATCACAATAGATTCTTTCAAAGTATACTCATCAATGGCATTTATAGAAAAACTATGTTTGTCAAGGATGTAGAGTCCAACATGGACTTTTCCAATTGCTACCACATTTTCAGTTTGTAGGTCCTGAAAAGAACAGTAGGTTTTATAAAAAATAAATTTGATTCTTATAGATTGATTCAATTTATTAACAGATAGCAGGTTAAACTGAAAATTTGGTATGTGCAGAACATGTTTCAAGGTTAAAACAGAATGCAAGACTACTGATCCTATATGATTCACTAGCCTTGTCATTTTATCTGATAGGTAAACTTTGGTTGGTAAGTAGGGTTTGAAAACTGCAATGAGCACACTTATATCAAAACACATTTGATTTGTGGCTCCTGAGTCCACTATGCATACATCCCTTAGACTATAATCAAAACAATGTTAAGCTATCAAATGTTTCATACCTACATAGCTAGTGAATTTTATACATACTGCTTCACATGCTACACTCTTACCCTTCATGTACCTCTGAACTTCCTTATGAACAACTGAGGAAATTATAGTTGAAAGATCATCTTCAGTATTCAGTTCTTCATTAATCTCTTCCAATGGACTATCATGTACTTGAGCTACAAGTTTGTACTGAGTTCTTACCCTCTATCTATTATTGTCTTCATTACTTCTTATTTTTAACAAGTCATCATACCAATCTGGATACCCATGTAGCTTGAAACATGAATCTTTAATATGTCTAGGCACATTGCAATGCTCAAAATATCTATCTCCCTTCTTAACATACCCTTTGTTATAATATCTGTTGTTCTCTCTATTTCTCCAATAGCCACTTTTATTATTTTCTTTGTTATAACCTCGTCCATACTCCCTTCTAAATTGTTGATTTCTAACAAGTAAAGCACAAGATTCTGTCGCATCTGTAACTATTTAAAACTCCATTTTCTTCTCAACTCTGAGCCCATAGAGTAGGCTCTGTTTATACTAGGAAGAGGATCCATTATCAGTATCTAGTTCTTAACATGGTCATATTCTTCAATTAATTCCATTAGGAACTGCATTAACTTGCTTAAATTCCCTAATTTTGTTACTCCTCTAGTAACTCCACAAGTGTATGCCCCACAAGTGCATATAGGAAAAGGTAACAAACATGTAAACTCATACCACAATTTCTTCAATTTTTGTGTAATACACTATAACACTCAAGCTACCTTGTGTAATAAAACTTATTTTTCTTTGGATTTGATAGATTAGAGGCCCATTGCTTTTACCGAACCTCTGTTCTATCTCCTCCCACAATTCTTTTGCACTACTCGCATTCAAAAAGGGTTCAGCTAGGTCTTTAGAAATTGAGTTTAAAATCCAAGAGGTGACCATACTATCCACTCTTTGCCAAGTCTCATATTTATCAGAGTTTTCATTAGGCATCGTACACCTACCATCTATAAATCCTAATTTCATTTTTGCCTTCAATGCTATTTTCATTGATCTGCTCCAGGGTAAAAAATTGTTACCTGTCAGAGGAGAACTAACTAACATCATGCCAGGATGATTCGAACTCTGAAGAATTAAAGGATCTCTAGAAGTCATATCCGCTTTCCTTGGTTGCACTATTGCAATTCTCTAATTTACAACACCTCCTTCATTTAATTCTTCCATTAGTTGCTTCTTGTATCAAACAAATCTTATGTAACTGAGTAATCACAAAACAGCAATCAATTAATTAAGCAAAGGTATCACTCTAATACCATATTCAACAGTCAACATCAATAATAAAATATCATCTTCAGTAAACAAGAAATAAGAGAGTAAAGAACTTAGATGAAGGAATTTACTTTCATTGATAAAAGTAAAAAAGTACAGTACTCAACTATTCACATGGAGCTAACTTATACAGAAATAGAAAGGAAAATGACAGCTGAACTAACAAGCTAATATTGACTTAGAGTTACTAACTAAAATAGACTAAACAGAATACTAAATACTTATTTACAAACTGACTATTAGTTACATTAATAATTTACATACTCTACTTTTCATTGCAGCAAACTCAACTTCAAATAATTATATTTGGTCTTATGTGAGAAGCATCTGGTTGAAAATATAGACTTCAAAGTTTGGGAGCTAAAAATAGCTATGGACAAAAAATAATTCAAGTTTATAAGGTTAATGTCAAAAAATTTTAAATTTTTAGTACTATTATTGCATCGTAAAATATTTATTTATATGTGAATATAATAATATATTAATAAAAAATAAAAAATTAGAAAATTTAGAGCAATTTATATATATTTTAAGGAAAACATTATGAAATATATATGCAATTGATAAAATTTTACAAATTTGGAGAGATTATATGTATAGTTTAAAAATATATATATATAGTCTAAAATAAAAAATTTAAAATTTTGGGGGCTAATGTAATATATTTTTAAAAATATATCAAAAATATATAAAATTAATTTTGAGAAGCTTGGCGAGGCCATGCACCCCAAGTTCCTATATAGTTTTGCTCCTGATTATTTATAACTATGATTCTAATTATCTAAACTGTAAGGATATCTATGAGAAGTACACTTTAGATTTTGGTTATAAAAATATAACAAGGTTTTACTTAAGAGAATCAGGAAAACCTTTAGACGATGGACTGTATATATTTGAAGGGGACATGGGGATTCATTTTGTATTGCAGTGTGTTCAATATGCATCTTCAGTGCATATATACTCTAAGTATGATCTTGATCAAGCAGAGTTAGTAGAGCATTATCCTTACCGCCATCCCACTACCAACTAATAAGGTTCCTAACACCCTAGAAGATGTTAATGGTGGTAGTTTGGATAATGGTGATGGAGAAGTAGGAAATCAGAATTCTGGTGATAAAGAAAATGTTGGTCCTATGCATAGTATTGATAATGGCAGTAGTAGTGAACATAATGATGTTGCCTCTACCAAACATCCATCTGATTCTGTTGAACAATTAGTTTCCGTAGATGTTGATACAGAATATGTTGTTGTTAGGAAGAGGAAAGGTAAGTTGCCACTAATGCCAAGCAGTTGAGGGAAGCCAAAAGTAAGTATGCAATTGCTAAGAGTGTGGGGCTGAAAAGTAAAGTAAATGAACCATAAATGATGAGAGTAATCTATCAAGGTGAATGCCCCTTTCTACTATTTGCTAATAGAGATGGAAGCACATGTGACCTAATTATTAAGACATTGAACCCAAAGCAAAATTGTTATATTGTTTTCAAGAATCTAAGGGTTAATATCAAGTTCATAGCCAATTATTTTTAGGATTGGTTCTATGAGCAACCAAACATTAAGATTACAACCATAAAGAAGATAGCTAAAAAGAAATTAAAAATACATGTCAACCTAGCAATGTACAAAAGAGCTAAGAGATTAGTGAAAACTGAAACTAATGGACAATTTAAAAAGGAAAACCTCTAATCTTGAAACTTATGCTGCAAAGATAGGGAGTAATCCTAGAACTTGTATTGGATTTGATCTAGATAAAGAGTCTTTGAGTAAGGGAAGGTGGGTATTCAATAAAATATTTGTATGATTTTAGGCTTGTAAAGTGGGATGGGTTACAGGATGTAGACCTATCATAAGTCTTGATGGCTGATTGGGCTTTTTCGCAAGTGTACGAATCGCTTTAGCAAGTAATAGAGTGAGTAGAGTATCGTCCCACAGAGAAGCGTTGTCAATTATCGAAATTGATATTATCTTTATAAATTGGATAGAAATTAATTTGATTTGGATGAATTTTTCTAAAACGAAATTAAATAAACAAGAAAAATCAACTTGAAATTAAAAGATATCAACGAAAACTATCTAGAATTTAGATTCCGTTAATTGAATTTATACGGTTGATCTGACTCAATAATGATTTCAAAATTATAGTGTTTGATGGATTGATTACTCTAAATTATGAATTAGTTTCTCTCGAGCAAAAATCCAAACATTAACATTAATGCAAGTGTCTACTCTTGTTATCATTAAATCAATATTAATTCATTAAGATCCTTAGCAATTTCATAAAAGCCCCTAAAGTATACTCTAATCTCTTAGCGGTACATGCCTTAGTTTATTAATTCCATATACTAGCAACTCTCGCTTATAAATAGTTACCTTAAATAGTGATTATAGTGGCCAATTATAAAACACTTATAAATCAAAATTAACAAATCAAACTATGTATTAAGAATAATTGAAATCATAAATCATTGTCATCAACTTTTATTATTCAATTAACTTCATCTAAATTCTAGAAAAATGATTTTAGTTCAACATGATAAAATAAATAAAAAGTAAACTAATCAATAAATTAAACATGTTCATATTAAAATTAACAAAGAAATAAACAAGTAAAGAAAGTAAAAACTCTATTTGATGATCTCTTTGATTGATTGAAGGTCTTCAAGCTCCAAAAATCCTTTTCTATAGTCTCCCTTAAGTCTCCTTAGCTCCCAAGAGTGATATATATTTTTCCCAAGTCTTGATTGTCTTTTTATAGACTTCATTTTTTAGGGCTAAGCAAAATACCAGGTAGGGTACCGGGCATGGTGGCAAAATAACGGGTACCTGGTATTTCATTTACTTGGTGAAATATCAAGTAGGCAAGCGAAATACCGGGTATGGTGGCAAAATACCAGGTACTCGGTATTTGCTACTGTCTCTCGGGTTTCATTTATACTTCAAATACTAGTTTCTCTTATCCAAATATCGGGTCTTGACTCCAAATACCGGGTGCCCGGTATTTCATCCCTTGATAAAATTTTTCAACTGAAAATCCAAAATTTCAATTTTCAAACCTTCAAAATCAAATTAAAATCAAATCAAATATTATCTAAAATCAATATTATAATAAAAAACAATCTAAATCAAATTTAAGTTTAAAAATTAAATCAAATTCAAATATTTTATTTATCAAAAATAAAAGAAATCATATTCAAATTTAAACTAAAATTATCAAATCTTCCTAAAATCAATTAACAACTAATATTTCAAAACTTAATTAAAATAAGCTAAAATTAATAAAAAATATAATTATACCTATAGTAAACTCTACTTAAAATGAATTAAAAATGACTTAATTATTATGCCTAACAATGACTATTTTCTTAAAAGGACATACAAGGTACAAATGTTATATGCCATGAGCAAGGATGGCAATAATCATATGTATCCAATTTCCTGGGGTATCATATCTAATAAGAAGAATAGCAAAATTGGAAGAGGTTCTTGCAATGGTTGAAACTGTATTTCGATCCTGGTGAAGGTTCAAAATTGATAGTTATTTTTGACATACAAAATGTAAACACTCAAATTGTCACATTGTTTTCTTTTTTATTTGTTTGTTTGAAACTTTATAATTTGATTGTCCATAATTACACTTATTATTTTCTTTTGTTTATCAGGGATTATTACTGGCAGTGAATAAGGAATTACTAAAGATGAGCACTGGTGGTGTGCTAGACATATATTGTGCATTGAAGGAGAAGACATAAAAGAGAGGAATTAAAGAAGAAGTTCTGGAATTGTTCTTGAATCCCATATGAGGAGAAATATATGAAAAATTTTATTGTTATTTCTAGTGCAGAGTCTATTTGAAATTCGAGGTGTAAGTCTAATCTATATAGTTGATAATAACATGTCTAAATCTTTTAATTCTTGGGTTCTGGAGAGTAGGGATAAGTCTATTATAGACTTACTGGAGGAAATTAGACACAAGGTGATGCATAGGATTGCTGTAAATAGGCTATCTAGTAAGAAATGGATATGTGATTGGTCACTTGAGTGTATGAAGAAATTAGAACAAAATAAACTTGATGCTAGAAGGTGTAATGTGTTCTTCAATGGGGATGAAGATTATGAGATTAGTGAAGGAGAAGATTGTCACATTATGTTCTTAGACAGACATGTCTGCACTTGTAGATTATGGGATCTCACTAGAATCCAATGTAGACATGCTATATGTGCAATATACCACTCTAAGAAGAAACCATAGATGTTCATATATAACTGATATCATAAAGATGTTTACTTGCAATCATATAAACACTCAATGATGAAGAAATTATGGAGATGTAATGATTATCAGCCTGCACAACCATCACCTGTGGTGAGAATGCCATGGAGGCCCAAGAAGAAAAGGCTAAGAGATATCAGGGAGCCAAAGAAAGGAAAGACAACAAGAAAGTTATGTAAAAATGGCACTAAGATAGGTTGAAACATATGCAATTAGGCTAAACATAATTAAAAGGGTTATACAAACAAAATACATGTTGAAGTTGCTTATGAAGTACATATCAAGTGCCATCTGAAGGTCATGTGTAAGAACATGTTCAAGAAGATCATGAGATAAAAAAATGTCATGTTTTAATTTTATATCTGTGTGTGTGTTCACTTGTACAAACCTGCATTAACTGTGATTTGTTTCCATCTAGGAAATTTCTAAAGAAACACCACTATAGCATAAAAAGAGTAAAGTGAGGGGAAGACAAAATGTCAAACAACACAATTCCAAAAGAAGGAAGGTTTATGCTGCAAAAGCTAGTCATGCATAATCACCAAGTGAAAAAAAACTAGTAGGAAAATGCAAAAAGGGGAAAAACAAGGTTGATGGAGCAAAAGCATATCATGAAGAAGCACCAAATGCAAAAGACCTAGGAGGAAAATGTAGCAAAGGGAAAAAGAAATTTACTTGTGGATATGGTATCATGATTAATGAGAACATATGGAGGACGATATAAAATGAATTACACTCAATGCGTCAATCTTTTCATAAGTAATCTATGTTTTAGGTCTGTTAGTTATTGGACTACAGTTTTTTGCCTTTGTAATCATACACTTTGGAGTTAAATATACATACATTTTTTACTAAATAAAGGAGTCCTACTTGTAGCAATGAATCTTTCAAACTGAGGCTAATAATGTTGGACTAAGATACATATGCACTTTGTCATTAAAACAAATTGATAGTTCTAGTGCTTATTATTTTTTGGCAGCCATCAATACCCTTTGAGGGAGCAATATATGAAGGAAATGTTGTTGCAACTGTTGCATTTAGGTCAATACCATCCAGTAATATTCCACACAAGAAAAACACAATTGCAAAGAAAGCAACTAATATCGAAACCAAGGTTGGGTCAACAAAGGTTACCAAGAAGATCAATTTGAAACCTGTTGATAAAGATGGTGGAATAATTTCTTCAAAACTACCTTTTAAGCCATTTGGATTGAGTTGGAAAGGCAATCCATGAATAACAACATCATAACTTCAGGCAGAAACATAGAAGAAGATAGGCAAACTAAAGAAAAAAGCTAGATCAGCATCCAAAGCAAATGCATAATGATTCTGATGCTAGTTATAGGTTCTTTTTATGTAGATAACAGTATGAAATGGATGTTAAATATGTATTGCTACTTTATGTTAGTACATATGTTTGGATAAGTACATATGCATAATTTTATAAGATCAATAAATGTATTTTTATGAATAGTTTGTCATTTGTCATCAGATAGATGAAATACTATTTGTGCAGATAAAGGTATAGGTGAAATTAGATATCATGTTATTATAATTGTTTTTATAAATCATTATAAATGATAGAAGGAGGAAATTTGGGGTGTAACCTTAGAGGGATATCTCGAAAATCTGTAATTTTGATTATCCTAGTTAGACAATATTAATATTTAAAGTCAACTAATGATGAACTTAATTTGAGTTTGGTTATATCTCCTTTTTCACTTTCATTTAGATACTCATAGGTATATGGATATGTTATGTGGTGAAGTATACTATGATGCCTTTAGTTTAATCATTCATTTAAGTAACGAGTAATATTACGATGCCTTTAGTTTAATCATTCATTTAAGTAATGAGTAATATTCTATCATGGTCATAAAGTGTTATCTTCAAAATAATTAAAGAATCTAATTATTATACCTCATACACTCAATGCAATAGTCAACAATGTACATACATAATACTGAAAGTAGGAAGCGATATAAAATATTCATTTTTCCCTTGCATTAACTTAAAAATAAGTATCTAAACTCAATCTTCCAATGAAATGGAGGTTGTGAAGAGTATGTTAATCATAGAATAAAAGTTGGATGGTTGAAATGTAGGTTTGCCACATGAGTCCTATGTGATTGTAAGATTTCCAATAAATGGAAAGAAAAATTCTATTGTACAGTTATTCGACCGACTATGTTATATGGTAGTGAGTGTTGAACAATAATAAAAACAACATGTATCGAAGATAAATGTTGTCCAAATGAGAATGTTAAAATGGATTTGTAATCATACTAAAATGAATAAGATATGTAATGAAAGTATTAGGAATAAAATGAGGGTTGTATTGATTGAAAACAAGATGAAAGAATAAAAATTAAGATGGTTTGGGCACGAGAAAGCAGAGGTTTAGAGAGATACCAATTAGATAGATTGAACATATTATGATAGAAGAGAAAAAGAAAGAAAAAGGTATACCTAAATTATTTGGAGTAGATAAATATAATATGATTTGGACACTTTACAATTATTAGAAAATATTACCCAAAATCGTTTGGAGTAAAAACAAAGAATTTATATAATTAACCCTAATTAATTTGGGAATTAAGGCTAAGTTAAGCTGAGTTGAGTAACTTACAAACAAAAAGCTTATTGGCGCTAATTCATTATCATATTCTTCCACTAAGATGAACCAAAGACAATTGAAACAAATATTTATCAAGTTCGAACAGAACTTTGTTCCTTTCAAACAACACACAAAACCCAACCTTCCAATTTCAGTTTATAGGATCTACAACACAAACACCCTAAATCAAAGTTGAGATTATGTAAATCAGGAAGCATATCCAAGATATGATAACAGTATTTTTGTAGAACTCTGTACTATTTTCTAATTTCACTATCAATTCACTATTAACAACCCCATGCAGAGCATAGTTTTCACTTTCACGATCGAATTCAGGTGAATCATTCATTGTCCCACTTGCTTCTCTTCTCTTCATAACTCTATTGGATTTGCAGAGACTTGATCTCAACTCTTTGCATGTTGATGGCACCTATTGCCCTTGGTGTCATCCTCTCATCAATCCATTTAAAAAAAATCTGCATCTATTTGCCTCATCTTTCCAATAATTAAATATATATATATATATATATATATATATATAGAAAAGAGAGAGAGAGAAAACTAGGCACCTAAGTTGAAGTTTTCAAATGCATATATCGATTATTAGAGAAATTTTTTAGAACCATGCAATTTAGACATCCATAAAATCCTCTATCCGACTTTATGGATGTCCACAGTGGCGCCCTCAAACCACATCCACAGTAAAAAGTACCATCTTCAGATTGCAGATTGTTTCACTTCCTGGTTACATATGAGCCCGAGGTCGAAGAAGATGCCATTTCCCCTTCATTGCCTAGATGCCTGCCTTCGCGTCATACCAGAGAATCATGATTCAAACTAGCTAAGAGTTTGGGATTTTAAGAATTACGAGTCTCTTATTCTGATATAATGGAGCCCACACTTCAAATCTCTGATTGTCAATAGTGCGTTATAATGATAGAAATTGGTGGAAAATTGAGCTTTCGGCCTTGAATTAAAAAGGCATCTGATTGCTAAAACGAAGTGAGAATGAAATAGACAATTCAATACACAAGGCACTAATGATAGAAGGTCAGTAATGGCAATAAATGTTCTGGGCAGTCACTTATGGTGAACCCTATTAACAGTCAGACTGCCATTGTGCACCAAGAACAGTCACAACTTACAAGGACTTGAATGAGAAGAACTAGAAAAGTATTGTGTCAAAACTCAAATTTAGGCATATGACTAACAAGAAATTGTTCAACTGAACTCAAGTTCTACCATAAATGAATTACAGATACTTCTTAAAGACATAGGCTTCACTTTTATATCAAAAATTACAAATCTCAAAAAGCAAAATATGGGTAAAAATGATGAGTCTCACTAAGATAAGATGTTGAGCAGACGCTTTTTGCCGGAAACTAAATTGATTATTCCTATCTAGAGATCTTTCTCCAACGCTAAAATGCTGGCTTGCAAGTGTGAATCTTGATGTTGTGTCAGATGGATTAATACAAGCTAAATCCGAAAAACTGGCTAATGATAATGGCCAAGCCAAGAGCAATTGCTACTAGAGAAGAAATCCAAGTGAGTTTCTCAGTAATTTTAGGTACTCGATCCTTTAATGCTTGACTACACGAGCCAATAAATACTGTATAGCTTCCCATTGCAACAACAGTCCCAAGTAGGAACATGATGAGAAATGCTGCACCAGCCAACCGTGAAGGCAATGCAAGTGCAGGCAAGACCATCATCAATGCATCTGGTTGTAACCCATGGACAATCCCAGTGGCAAAAGTAGCAAAACCAATCTTCTTCTTCTTTCCCACTGTTGGGCTTTCTAGTGCTTCATAAACACTAACATCACATTCACCATTTTCAAGGGAAACGCATGGGGTTGGGACTTCCGAAGCTTCTCTAATTCCCAAGGCACCTATTACGAGTAGTGTAAAACCAACTACCCTTGTGCCCCAAGTTCTGATAATCTCAATGTGGAGCCGATCCTTTAGCAATAGAAACAACAAGCCAAATATGACCTGACCAGCATCATGGCCACAACCCCAAAGAGCTCCAACAACAGCACTTTCCATTCGGGAACGACCAATAGAAAGTGGAGCCAAAGCAGCAAGGTGGTCTGGCCCTGAAAGTGTATGTAAGCAACCAGCAAAGAAACCAGTCCAAGCACCACTTAGTAATTCAGTCCGCATCAGTTTTGCCTCAACAGCTGCTCCAACAGCAGGACCACCAGTCTTGGCAGCAGTTTGGAAGGTTGCAAATGCTGGCGATGCAAAAACTGGATGGATTAAGAACACGATGACAGCTAAGAGTACAATGAATGTCCCAATATTAACAGCCTGCAAAATTTTAAGAACATATGATATTTAATAAGCTTTTCAAATAAAGTTGGAACAAATGTGAAACTCAGTTCCATTTTAACCCACTAAAACTTCAATAATGTTTACAAGGTTTATACAATCTCAAAAAAGAAATTATAATGTTTATGCGCATTCAAACTCACTTGACATTCCGGAAATGCATAAAATTTTCTTATATTTTGCTATCTCTAGTTGTTCAAGGAATGCATACGAATTAAAATTGCACAAAAAACTTAAGCACCTTGCTCAACCAATTTCAAATTACTATACATTCAAGCTATGAAAAAGACGAGAAAGGAACTGATGAGTCACCATATAACTAATTAAGGTCACCCATATTACTATGATGAAATTCCGAGATAGACAAAAATACAAGACTACTTGACTTCAAGTGTTATGAATCTAATGAATGCTTCAAGTGATTCTTTCATTGAAACATAAGTAAATAAGCCACTAATCAACTTCTATAAGATACATCGAATACAGGTACTGATAGAAATCACATAAAATGAAGAATACAACACCCAGGCTGAATAAATTGATCTTACATCCAAACAAATAAATTAAGCACTCATGCAAAAATTAATCTGTTGATGTTAACATGAGGTCAACCTGAAGGCAAAAGTAGGATTGGTTACAAATTATTTCTCTAATGCATTATAGATGTAATTTTAAGGAAAAGAAAGGAAGTAGCTGGGTAAGGATGATGGAGACAGAAAATTTGAGATGCAGCTCCATGAGCATGAGAAAATGAAATTTAGCGACCATGTGGCAGGAAGTTAGGACATGGGTACACTAATCAATAATATGTAATTCCTCCACCCAGGGCTCAATAATTAGGAAGATGGATTGACATTCATACAAGAGTTACAGCCTAGTGGCCTTAAATAGGGAGAGAGTTATAGAACCTGGCCTTTTACAAAACCATAAATTTTATGAAACAGACAGTAACAGCAACTTTGGTCGAAAGGGGGGATGGAACTTTTCATTACTGATCAAAACATATGGTGATGCAAAGTGAACCTGAACCTGAACCCGTTAAGTTCTTATAGGTTTTCACAATATTCACAACATCAAAGTCCCATCCACTCTTCTATTTTTTTAATTATTTGAAGGAGTTGATATCACAATCAATCAGCTTGCAACAAAAACAAATAACAGATGTTGAATACTGTTACTAAATCTATTCCACCAATGCCTCCTATTCTTTCATCTATCCATAAATTTATTTAGGATATAAATATAAATATACAAAAGATTTTGAAATCATTATTTACATTGATTGGACATTTGAGAACCTTCAACCTAATGACATGTTACTAGAGAGTGAGACAGAGGAGCTAGGCCAGAAATTTATTAAAAACAGCACCGAGAACACACTGATTTCAGCCACATGCAAGCTCACATATTTTTTATCAGTTGAGACTTCTGCATAGCAATGTAATTAAAGATCAGAATCCATTCTTTTAATTCTGAGATCATTTTAGTGAGAATAAATGTGAGTAATGGATATAAAAAAACACGATTTGAGATTTCTCAGAAAAGAATAAACTAAAAATCTTCAATATGCAATGTATTTCTAGAAAAAGAAGGTTGGAAATTTGGGCATTTCATTCTCCATGGCGAAACTTGTGATGAGATTTTGGTCATAGCATATGAAGATGATTATGAAAATGCTCCCGTAAAGTTTATGCTTGCAATGTCATTGAATTACAAGTAACATGAAAGTTCACTAGCCTCCAATTTCATTTAAAATGCAATGAAACTATTCAATTATGGGCAATTACAATTTCATTTCCCCTTCCACTTATTTTGAATGATAGCCTAATAGCTTCCTTCAAATCTACCAATTCACAACAATTTTTACGGAAAATTTATAAGAAGACCTCTATTTACAGCATTTAATAGCATAGTTACAGAATCATTCATTCATTCTCACTGAAATTTACCAATAATTTGGTACACAATCTGAATAAACATAAAATGGGTTACTAAAATCTAAAACTTCAAGGAAAAATAATTCCCTTGCCATCTGATTCATAATCATAAGCAATCAAAAAGTCCTAAAACGTCAATTTAATTTTCAAGCAGCCCCAATTGAATATCAACCCACAACAATGAAACTATAATAAAACAACAGAAACACATAATTGAGTCACCAAAAACCCAAAAACGGTTTCCATAAAGATCAATACCTTTTGTTGCATAGAGGCTCCATTTTCGATCTGTTTGGGAAAATGGGATTTTGGCGTCGACCCAGCAGGCGAATAAACCCGAAGAGGAGATATAGAGGGAAATTTAGTAGAAGAATTTGATGGGTTCTCATGATTACAGGAGACTGAGTTGACTCGCCTGAACTCGAGGCGTGGTAGAGCGGGGAAACCAAGTTTCGGCGAGTCAATCCGTCCGAGTCTATGAAGAAAAGGAGCGGGTTTATGGTGGATTTTGAGAGGAGTTGGAGAAGAAGAGTACAGAAGCCTCTCCATGGCCTCTCTCCCTCTTTCTCTATGTGTGTTCTTTCTGCGGAGAGGTTTTAGAAGTAAAGATTTTGGAGAGAGAGAGAGAGGGAGAAGAGGTGGGGTTGGTAAGGATAGAGATAGAGTTTTGGCTGAAAGCGGCTTTAACAGAAAATGCGGAATTTTAGTAATATATTATAAAACCGCCGGGAAAAATAAAATTGTAATTAAGTGAATTAAATATTTTATCCCCTCTTATAGGATAAGTGTGTGGATAATATTTATTTGATTTCATCTGTTTAAAAAAAATTATCAAATTAAATTTTTTTTTTATTTAAAATTTTTTTAAATAGAATCAAATCATTATTATTATCAATACCTTAATTTAATTTAATAACTTTCTATTTATCATATTTAAATTAAAAAATAATTTTTATAAATCGTTATTATTTTATTATAAATTTAAAAAATATATTAACAAAAATATTGATGATAAAAAATATCAATATACCATATAAAATTTATTTTTCTTAATAATTAGATATTTTTAATTATTTTTAATTAATTTTTATAAATAATTATTTTATTTAAATTTTAAATTAATGATAAACTAAAAAATAAGTAGATGTATTATTAAATAAAACCAAACATAACTAATTATAATAATAATAATAAAAAGTAATATATATAGGTTTAATTTAATTTAATTTAAAATTTAAAAAAAAAAACTCAAATCATAAATCAAAATAAATTTTCAATTTACTTTATTTTTAAATTAAAATTAAATCAAATAACTATAAATTTTAATTTGATTTAATTTGATTTAATCCATTTAATAAATTTAACTTTCACTTCTAAATAACATGATATTGGAAAATTTTTCATACAAGTTTAATTTTATTTTTTATAAGACTTTATTTCGGACACATAATTTAAATTAGAATTGAGTAAAAAAAAATAATATTATAAAATTATAATATAATTAAAAAATTAATTTTATAATTACTAATTCAGTCCAAACATACTCTAAAAAAAGGCTTTCAACTTTTTTAGTTTTTATAATTCGAAATCATTCTTAAAAATAAATTATTATATCTTAAATTAATAAATTTCTTTATAATTATCTCCAATGAATGGACAAAACATATATCTTATAATTATTTACATTTGGCTCTGGACAATCAGGCTATTAGTTTTCTTATATTTGTAAATTGATTTAAATACAAAATTTTTTATTCACTTGATTTGATCATTATTATTATTATTATTAAAAAAGGATAAAAGTGTGATAAATTATTTTGGTACATGTATAATTTTGTTTATTTTATAAAATTAAAAATAAAAAAAAAATATAAAATTACTAATTATCATATTTAATCATTATATATTACAACTAATTAAAATAATTGTTTTCCACAAAATTTTAAAAATTCATCTCTTCATAATGGTTTAGTTGCAAATTGAAAATTTTAAAAGATAAAATAAATACTTAAAGTAAATTGTTATATTAATTTTCACATTTTTTATTTTAATTTAAATTAGATTAATTAAATTATAATTCAAATAGATGGAATTAACAATTTAATGACATGACAAACTTTAGTTAATTCTTTCTCTAAATTTTGAAATTATATATATATATATATGATTACCACTTCTACAAAATAAATATGTGATTTTAATAAGAATTCAAGTGATTAATAAAAGCTAATTAAAAACTTAAAATATTTACAAACGAGAGTATTTATTTTTCATTTCAACTATTTCAAATAAAAATTTTAAAACTTTATGGATAACTCAAAATATCATATTATAAGATTATCTATATATTCACATATAATAGTTTGTATTTTTAATAAAATATAGGTTAATTAATAATAATAAAAAAACCTATAAAATATGTTACAAAATAAAAAGTAGAAAATAGAAAATAAAAAATAGTATTTTGCAAAATTAGAAATCAACGTATTTCTCAATTTTTTAAATTCTAATTTGAAAAATAAAAAAGGAAAAAAATACTGCAAAACTAAGATAAAATATTGTCGCAATTAAACAAGAATATAATATTTATAATTGTGTAATTAATACATAAATAAAGAAATTACACTAAGATAAAAATTTACAAGATGATATTAAAATTAAGTGATGAATTGAATAAAATAAAACTTGAAGTTAGATATATATATATATATATATATATATATATATATATATATATATATATATATGTTATTTTGTTGCTATGATAAAATAAGCCTCCCAATTGTTACGCGTGCAACTTATCGTGGGTGTTTGGATTGATTATTTAAAATTTATTAAATTAAATTAAAAATATTATGATGAATTAAATTTTTTAAGTGATTGAGTGTTTGATATTTTTTTATAAACGTGATTTTTAAGTGTTTTTAAATAAAAATATTATAGCAATTATGTTTTTTAACAATTATAGAAAATAAATTTTGATGAAAAATAATTTTAAAAAATAATAAATTTTGAAATAATTGATTCTAAACACCAATATTATTTATATTTATTTTAAGGATAATTATAAATTTAGTGTATGAATTTTTAAAATTTTTTATTTTGATATATGAACGAATTTTTTTTTCAATTAAGTGTCTGAACAGATGAAAAACACATCAATGCAATATTTATTTCTAATTACAGCTTGCCTGAGTGCTTATTGTGCACTGTGGGACCCGCTTAGTGTGACAAATCAACTTGCCACGTCATATGAAGGATTTGAATGACCAAAATAACTTTTACATTTTCATCAATGAAAATATATCAGAGCGGGAAGATAGCAGCAATGGAGATTAATAGCCCACCTTCATGTCCAAACACTGTCACCGTACATTGAAATCCTCCTCTGCCTATGCCTCAAACTCTCATCCCTCCATCATCATCATCATCAAATTTAAATAATTAGAAATTACTCCATTTCTAAAGATGTTACAGATCAAAATTTCAAGCAAATGCTACTGTCTCTCTGAGCTCCATTAGTAGCGGGCACTACTCTTCTGCTCCTTTGGACACTTGAGCTTTTGAACCTTCTGGGCTTCTTATTTACGGCTGTGACATGTTAGTAGTAACTGCTACTTAATTCATCACATAAGTAGCGGGGGAGACTTAAAGTAGTAGCGTGCGCTATTTATCCCATTTCCTGAACTTGAGCTACTGGAGCTATTGGACTTCTCCATAGCAGTTGTGACTGCTCCGTAGCGGACGCTACTTAACTTAATAGTGGGGGCTACTTAAGTGTAGCGGCTGCTATTCTTCCAACATCTCAGTTTTTTGGCTTTTGTGTCCATTAATAGCGGGGGTTACTTATTTAGTAGCAGTTCCTATATATAAGATTTCTGCAATTCTGAAAAGAGTTTTTTGCACATAGATAAACATAATTAGTAATTTAATTAGTTGTTTGTACCCATCAAAATGAGTATGTTAAGACACTAAAGGTCTAACAATCTCTCCCTTTTTTATAGTAATAAACAACCATTAAGTACAAGAAATAAATGGTGTGTGAACTTTAGAGTTTTGTGACTCTTTTGACAAAACTCCCCCTCAACAAGTGCTAAAAAGTTTAAAATATCATTTTGACAAATTTATTTTTCTACCCCCCCTTTGTTTAAAAGTAATCAAAAAATTCATGGAAAATGGGAGGTTTTGAGGGTATGGAATGCTATCGACATGCAAAGTCCATGTTCAGCATTCAAAGTTGCTATCAAAATGCATAATTCAACTAAAATAACTTGAATTTACTGCAAAAAGCTAAAAATGCTACACAAGCATCAAAATTATTAATAATCATCAAAATGTCATAATGCAAGCAAAAAGCAACTCAAAGCAACTAGAATTCATTAAAAAAAGGTTCAATTGTTACAATTTCTAAGAATCAAAATGCAATAACCTCCTGCAATTGCTTAAAATTTGCTGCAAAAAGATATATGTAACAACAATATACTATCAACCAGCAAAATGCAACATAAACTATATCAACCAGCAAAATGCAACATAAACTAACTCAAAACAGCAAGCATACACCAAAACAATAGAAATTGCTGCAAAAAATATCATTATATATATATGATCAAGAACATGGTCAAATGAGGCCAAAACATCCAAAATGCCTCAAAAATCCATAAATATCCAAAAAGTACTAAAAACATAAATACAATAAAAAAATCCAAAATTGACCCAAAAATGGCCACAAAATACAAAAACTAGCTAAAAATAATAAGAAACCTAAAAACTAAGCAGTAAGAGCTGGGAGATCATCCTTGGCAGGCTCATCTTCATGTGCAGCAGCTGTAGCAACCCCGATAACAACAGTGTCGGCGAAGGACTCCATTGAAACTTTGTCTTTCTCGACATTAAAAACCATATGCGGACTCAAGATTGCATCAATGGAGTCTGATGGAGTGGAATGAGCCACCTCAGTCTCGTTGAAAGTTATTGTCATCTCATGTTATGACCTTCGGAGTCGATTCATTGCTTCTTTGAGGGAGGCTTGAGAAGCAGCGAGCTTCGAAAGATAATCATCCAAGCTTTAAATCTTGGTACACACATTGCGCTCAAGCACGTCTAGTCTGCCTGTGATGAGCATGGCCAATGCAGTGAAGTCAGTTGAGGGAGGTGCTAAAGAAGCTGAAGTTGCTGGAGGTTGAAGAGCTATAGAAGGAGGTGGAGGTGCATCGAGTGGTTCCTGTTCGATGTTCTCATCCCCAACCACCGGTTCTTCCCTCAAGATAAAGTTCCCTTCCAGTTTTTTATCATAATGGACATTTTTGAGAGGGTAAGCATGCTGAGAAACTTTTGGTCAGAATGCTAATGTACTAAGGGTTGAAAGGTAGTGGTTTCAAAATTAAAATGGAATTTGGGATCAGGATTGGAACGAGTCAACTCGACAGCAATTTTGGTTACTAGATGGCCAACCACAATATCTTCGGACTTCCTTTTTTACAACGAATCAAAATAATTTGCAAGCCAATAGTTAGAAGCTAGCTTGTGATTTTTCTCAATACACTATAAATAAAACAGGTCGAATTTAAGCATAGCACTATAGCTAGTGCCTCTTACATCTATAGTGTAGGCCATGATCCTATGTATGATTTTAAGAGTCGGGCTCTTAATGATGATTGATTTAGATGTTATAGGGTTAAAATTGACCTCAATACTTGTTATTTCTCTCCAAAATTCGTTTTCATTAAAGCTCTTCGGATAGTTATCTAAGCCTTGATAAGAAAACTCAAACATTTGGCAAAGTTTGTCACTCCCTAAAGTATAGGATTGGCCTAACAATTTAAAGGTCATGATGCCATAGGTCTTACCAGTAGTGTTATTCACTTTGAGGGTAGAGAAAAATTCTAAAACTTGTAAGGGATAACAATGATAGGTAATGTGACCATAATGATCTAGCTTACCACATCTAACTTAGCCCTCAATAGGTCCGCTAAACCTAGATTACCCAAGGCACCCTAGTCCACATACCTCAAGGGAAGAATCGAGCGATTGGTCATGAGAATTTTGAACTTTTCTTCTCCTCAAGAGTGAGAGAATGAAGTAGGATGTCATGGTCTGATGGTTGAAATTGCTCCTAAGCCCTAGGTTGCAAAGTTTCAACAATCTTTTCTTTTCCTTTCTGAGTGTGAGTAGGACGAGGTGGTGAATAAGACTCAGTGTCAGAAGAGAGAGAGACTGAGGACTCAAATGTGGTGGATTTTGTAGTTCTGGGTCTTTTAGAAGCATACCATGTTCTGCCAGCAAGGTTTTGGTTCTCTTGGGACCCATTTGATTAATAAAATCAAGTGAAAAGGAGATAAAGAGAGTTTAAGAGGTACAAATTAGGGTTTCGCACAGGAAGAAGTGAAAAAGTTGAGAGAAAATGGAAAATGAGAGTTAGGTTTGAAGCAAAGTAACAAAAAAAGCACGATAATTTTAATTTAAAAAGACTCAGGAGATTGTTTAAGACTATAAAGAGTTTTTTGAAGTTTATAAACATGATTTAGAAAATGAAATTATTTAAAATTGGGCTTTCTCCTCAATAAAACCATTTAAAAAAAAAATACTTTTGACATCTATTTGATACAACTTAAAGTTCATGTGGCATGATAAATGCAAGTAACATCATAATAGCTTCAAGTCTAGCTACCGATACAAAGGTCTCATCATAATATATTCTTTCCTCTTGATTATATCCCTTTGCCACCAATATAGCCTTATTCCTAGTAATCACAACAAGCTCATCTAGTTTGTTTTTGCATACCCATTTGGTACCTATGATGGGATGGTCTTGTGGTTTAGAAACTAAGGTCCAAATCTATGCACATTAAATGGACTAGACTCATCAAATGTTATATGCATAGACTCTTCAACAACCAAAGTTCTTTTGTTAAAAATTCTATAAGCTTTGCTAGTAGTTGAATAGCCCAAGAAAATACCTACATCCATTTTGGAGTCAAATTTCTTAAAGTTATCCTTGGTATTTAATATTTAAGCATTTGCATCCAAATACTCTAAGATATGAAATTCATGATTTTCCTCCATTCCATTGCTCATACGGAGTTTTTGTTTAAAATTGCTCTTATAAAAAGTCTATTTGAAATGTAACAACCACTATTAATGGTTTCGGCCCAAAATTACTTGGGAAGTAAGTACTCATTGAGCATAGTTCTAGCCATATCAATAAGTGTTCTATTTTTCCTTTGTACAACTCCATTTTGTTAGGAAGTTCTTGGTGTAGAAAAGTTATGAAAAATACTTATTTCATCATAAAAGGTTTTAAAATCATGATTAACATATTTTTTTTCATGATCACTTCTCAAGAATGTTATATAAAAACTTTTTCCATTTGAACTCTTTTAGCAAAAAATTTGAATTCTTTAAAGCTTTCATCCTTATGAACAAGGAATAATACCCAAGTAAATCTAAAGTAATTATTAATAATTATAAATGTATATTATTTACCTCTAAGACTAGATGTTTTACAAGGGCCAAACAAGTCGATATGTAAAAGTTCTAGAGATTTAGTAGAAGAAACAACATTTTTTGTTTTAAAAACTTTTGACTTGCTTGCCCATTTGGCATGCATTACAAATTTTATCTTTATGAAACTTGACTTTGGGGAAATCAATGACAAGCTCATTAGATTTAAGGTTATCAATGTGATCCATGCCAATATGACCAAGTCTCCTATGCCACAATCATACATCATCACAAAGTGAAATCAAACAATCAACATTATCATTATGCATGCTACTAATGTCAATCATATAAACATTATCAATTCTATAACCGATAAACAAAATCTTCCTATCATTCAAATGCTTCACATAGCATTTCTTAGAAGTAAAGGAAATTTTATTTTTCATGTCACATAATTGACTCACTCTAATCAAATTGTGCTTAAGGCCATCAACCAATAATACATATTCAAGAGAAGGTTTATCGGTTTTACCAATTTGCCCAATTTCGATGATTTTACCTTTGCCATTATCTCTAAAGGTCACCTTCCCTCCTGTCTTCTCTTACAAGTTTGAGAGAAGACTTATATTGTCGGTCATATGTCTTGAACATCCACTATCCAAATACCATAACTCTTATTTCTTTGTGAATTTCAAGCACACCTACAAATAAGAAAATTTATTTTGTTTTAGATACCCAAATGCTTTTGGGTCCTTGGGGGGTGTCACACTCCAAAATTACTAGTGCGACGATCCTAGGATAAAGGTAGGCATAAGGCCACCATAAACCCGTAGAACACAATATAACCTGGATCTCATACACAATATATTCAAATATACCTATATATGTATCATCATGTATAATCATTCTTATGAATCATATGATCATTATCATATTTTTATATCATGATATTTTTTCTTATTCCCTACTAATAAAAAGATACATCTAATATGAAAAAAGGAAAACTTGACAAAATATGTCAATCTAGGCAACAAAATAATACATCCTCAATGTTTAACTACAGAGCTTTTAATATTATACCTCTTATTAGACATAAGTACATAACATAAATATAAAGTTTAACAAAATTATATCCAATAGTCTTCTTGTGTAGAAGAAGTCAATAAGCTCTATCTTCTAAATTAGCTCTCTCTCGAGCTACACTATCACTTGAAATCCACAAAAGATGAGTGAGTCTTCAACTCAGTAAGATATAAATATGCAATGCTTTAGTTAAGTCAAAGAACTTAGATATCATGGTCATGAATATACTTATACTTGGGTATGAAAGAGTTATAAAAAGAAGAATATATAAACTTGTACTTGAAAGAACATAAGTGCTTACAACGGAATAACACTATCAAATCATATCATGTGATAGAACTGATATAATGAGAATGCATCGATAGCCTTGCTACCTTATCGTGACACATATACTTGGCCGAGCATATGCCTAGAGCTCATGACCTCCTCTAGGTGGAACACTGATAAAATCCCTATCAGTTGGGTTCCCATTGTGTACCAATAAATTTACTCTCATTAGGAAAAATGTTATATACATATTCATAGGTTCGTAAAGCTTAGAGTTCTCAAAGAACATATTGGTCATAAGACCATGAAACATATATATATATATATATATATATATATATATATATATATATATATATATA
>CANXYC010056522.1:0-19868 GCA_948193065.1 Aleurites moluccanus
TGTATGAACATGGAAATTTATGATGTTATATTATTGGTATTTATGAGTATAGTAATCTGTGAGTTCTACGGGTTTATGGTGGCCTTAAGCCTACCCTTGCCCTAGGACCGTCGCACCACTGGAGTTGGGGTGTGACACAAACATACACCCTTAGGTTATTTCTAAAAATACTTTAAAGAATTCATTGCAAAAACAATTTTCGCATTCTTTCCGCGGCTTTATCTTTTTGGTTTGAATTTGGCTTATTGAATTAATTTTAAATAAATTTCAAATTTATTTCTAAAATTTCAAAAATTAATTTAAATAATTTTATGAAAATAAAATAAATAAAATCATTATTTTAATTAATTTATATATTGCAAGCATCTAATATTGCAATTTTGATAGTTTTCTCGTATCATCGAAACTTTAATTATTAAAGGTTCCCAATTAGGTTTAGGACTTTTAACAATCATAAAACTATTTAAAAAATTTTAAATTTATAAAATAAATTAAAAATCAGTTTTGAACTGTAATAACCCTAATTGAAAATTTAAAATGATTAAAGGTAGTTACAAAAACGAGTGTCGGTGGTCGATTTTTTTTCCATAGATTTTAAAAGGTGCATTACTTAGAATTAATTATGGTTAACCTAAGTTGGGTAGATTAATAGCATGGAAAAAATAATTAGAGAATTAAAGTAAATTAGAAAGACTATTAATTAACTAAATTAATTAAAAGACTTAAAAGGAAAACTTAGAAAACCTAAATTCTAAAGCAATATTTTGTCCAATTTTTATTCACATACCTAAAATTTGATGAATAATGGATGAGTTAAAAATAGAATTAAGTAAAATTGATAAACTTTAAATGCTTAAATAGAAAAGCAAAAGAGATAGAAGAATAAAAAGAGGAAAATGATAATTTTGTAAATTTTGAGAATTTGATCAAACTTTGATCAATAAATAAAATAATTAAAAATAAATAAATAAATAATTATGAAATAGGCTAGGTGGATGGCCAAGTGGCTGGATCTCCACCAAATTAATTTGTTTTATTTCATCCAAAATAATAAAGAAACAATCAAGGCTAAATTAATTTTCCTTTCATTTTTTGTTTAAATTTTCTTTTCCTAAATTCTAATTGGTTATTAATTATTATAAATAAATAATTAAATAAAATGATCACCATCGTCTTCGTCCTCTTCCCTTGGCTGAAAATTTCTCCATAAAATTCTCCAAAATTTTGCTTCACCTCACTCACTCAAACCACTCTCCATCTTCATCAATTTTCATATCTCCATCTCCAAAACTCCTTTTCTTCATCAAATTTGTATATAGTTAAAAGAAATTATTCAAAGCGGTTCAAGAGGTAAAATCTTTAATTAGCTTGATAATTTGATTTAATGAGTTTTAATGTTAATTTAGAGGTCTAATTAGTGAAAAAAGTAAGATTAGAAGTAAATTCTTAGAAATTCGGAATTTCCTGTAACTTGATAGAATATTAGGGCTGAGTTTTCGTGTCCTTAAATTTAGAATTAGAAGATTCTTAAAACAAAAAAGTTGTAGCTTTAATGTCTAGATTATTTTCTTTGAGGAATTTTTGTTAAATTCTTATTGCGTTGAGAGATATAGACCACTGAGTAAGGATGACCTATATTAGGATTTGTGCTGAAAGACCCTACTGAATTTTATAATTTTGAGGAAATTAAAGTCTGATTTAAGAGAAACTCAAAACATAAAAAATCTTCCCCTATGTTTTAGCTAAAATTTCATAAAAACAAAACTACATTTAAATATCTATATAATGAGTTACAAGTGAAACAGTAGAGGTTGATTGCATAGGAATTGCAGGGTAGATTGCAGGATGCAGGACTGAATTTGAAATTCCACTATAAATTATATAGAGTTTAAAAAAAATCTGATTTTTGAATATATTAGAGTCTGAGAGGTCTAGTTTAATTAGGAAAAATAAGTAGAGTAATTGGATAAGTATAGAGAGAGATATGAATAAGAGAACCAAGGCTGCTAGTAGGATGAAAGTTAAAATTAATCCTAAGATTTGAGAATTTTAGGAAAATTGATTAATTAGAGTTTAATTAATATAAGTTCTTATCAAATTGACACTAAATTATATTTAATTGTATGTGTAGCATCTAAAGGGAATGACAAAGAGGTTCATGATCACATCTTTTATCTTTATTGAGTAGAGAAGGAAGATTGATTTTGGATTTTTGCTTATAGAGGTGAGTAATATACATATTATTTTGCTTAGCATTACCTTCAAATTAAATTATTGAAATTGCCATAAAATTCTATTATTGGCCAAAAATACCAATTGTATGATCTATGATTAATTCCATGCCCTTTTTATAATCCCAAATGATTCCTTTTAAATGAATTTGCATGATTGACCTAATGTTTCATGTATTGAACCCTTGGAAGTGCATAAGTTATTTTGATACCTAATGATTAAGCACTATATGTATGGCATTAATGAAATAATAGAAGTTTTAATGACATTGTGTACAGTAGTTTAATGATCCTAGCTAGGAGGGGGTTAAGGTTCTAGCCATGCGGTCTGATCAACCGTATGAGTAAATAGCATGCTACCGAATTGTAGCCTCTGCTTAAACGATCAATAATGATTTTGTCATTTTATGATATGATATACTATGAATTCTTAATGACAGTGTAGAACCGAATCCATATGTTAAATGACTTCAATTTTATGAATCTTTAACTGATTAATGATCCCATTATTATTATACATTTTATGCTATCATTATTCTCCTTGTGAGCAACTCCCTCACCTAGCTTCATAAGTAAGATAATATGTATATTACTTACTGAGATTAAATTCTTACCTCTCGTGATTTAATATTTTCAGGTCCGTAGTAGATAGTGGTGGTTCCAGCCTATCTTCTCCATCCGAGTTTGGAACCGACAATATCTATTTAACTGCCTCTACTATGAAGAATATATATATATATATATATATATATATATATATATATTTAATTTATAGTTGCTTCATAATTTTGACGGTAATATTGGATAAGTATAATTATTGTGTTTACGACTCAGTTAATATTAGTACGAAGTATCTGAACCTTAATGCATAATTAATTTATAATGTTTGGTAGTTGAAGTAGGGAATTATAATATGAAAAATGGAAGTCGAGAGTATAAGGTGAAATTTTAGAAGTACTGGTTTCCTTGTAGGTTGTGTAAATTATAAAAATTAAATAAGTCGATAACTTGGGATATTATATTTACAAAGGAAACTTTGGCGAATTTTTTTTAATGAAAATTACGTAAATAATTTATAAGTCAATAATTTGTAAGTTATGGTGATTTTTACCAGAATTGGTAGCCTTAAGTTAATATTTTTCCTAGGATCATCATATCCCAAAGTGGGGATGTGACATGAAACTTTCCTTTTAATCAATTTAAAAGATTTTACAAAAATACTTTTATATGCGTAGCTAATAAAACAATTTCGTAAGTATTGTATAAAAATTAATTTCATAAAATGCATTCTGGAGTTCCAGCAATCAAATTACCATTTAATTAATAAGGTTTAATAATTAATTAATCAAATTAATTTAAATTAAAATATCTTAAGTCCTTCTTTTTTAAAGAAAAAGAAATCCTAATCTAATTAGGACTTATAATCCTAGTTGACTAGGTTTAGAAAATTTGTTTGAATCTAATCCAAACATACTCCAAATTGAGCAAAGTCAAAGCCTATGAATTTCTAACTCATTAAGGATTATTATCTAAGAATATTCATTTATGTTCATCATCAAATTTGGAATAGTAATGGCTGTCCAAACAGCAGCTGTTCTCAACTAAATAAAAAATTGCACAAGTTTTGTAATTTTGTTTGAAACTATTTCAAACGAAATCCAAATTGCATCAAACGAAAGCTCATCATCAAATAATTGATCCAAGAACATAATCAAATTATTTTCATGGCTGTTCATGATGCAAAATCGGGCTAGTTTAAGAAAAGTACTGAAATAGTTTTGGTTTATGTTAAATCAAACCGAAACACTAACATTCAAAATTCAGTTTTTAATTAATTTTAATCAATTATAGGTTGGCTCTGATACCATATGTAAGGAATTAAAGGGCTTTTAGGTGCAGTGAAAAATAAAATTTTTAATTCCTTTAGAATCCCATGTAGATTAAAATTAATTCCTTATAGAAAAGGATTAAGAGTTTTACCTTTTCTTTGAATTTTGATTTGAATCACCTTGTTATTTGATCTCCAAGATGGGTTGTAGTAAACCACAATCTTTCCAAAACTTCTATGGAAAGCACTAAAGTATCCACACGAAGATCAAAGATGGAAAGAGAAGGACAAAACCTTTTATGCGCTAGATTAGGATTCGACCTTGGTGTTCTTGGTATCTAGAGTAGCCAAATTCTCCTTATTGTATTTAAGGAAATTTTGGCTACTGCTAGGTTAAGAGGAGGAGACTACTTATGCATATTATAATCATATCATATTTATAGGCACCTTAGGTTAATTGTTTTTTAATCTAATGGCTTAGATTAAATCAATAAGGTTAATGACTATCATGCAATTAATAAAAAGTCAAACATATTCTTTTGACTTTTGACTTATTAAGCCCATAGTCAACATAATCCAATAGGCCCTATTTAATTAAATACATCTTATGCAAATAATTACATTAACTAATTTATTTAATCATATTAAATTATTTCAGAATACCTTAATTAAATATATGAACTTAATCCTATTAAATTCATTATTTAATTAACTCTTTTACTTACTATTTGAATTTCTTTAATGACTGTAACCTAATAAGTTTCCTAATTAAATGTCAATTTAAGTCCTTAATTATTTCCTTAAATTAATTTAGGAAACTCTCAAGTGGATTTCCTATTTCCAAAATAGGAAAGTTCCATAAAAGGTAATCCTTGTCCAACAAGGATTATATGAATTAAACCCTTTTTAATTCATAATTAATTCTCCAATTAAACCTTTATAATTTACATAGATCATGAGCAGTATCTAGCCACACATCAAGACCCCCAAATAATCATAAAGTACTTGTGATAAATACGAAACCCTTACATATAACAATATTGTGCCAGTAGTCCCTTCAATTACTTTTACGATGTTCGGTTTAACGTATGGATTTTGTATTAACTCCATTAAGCTGGCTATACTACACTTAGTCCAAACAGTAGTTCCTTGTCCCCGAGTCTTATTACTAAAACTGACTTCCTTAGAGGCCATCTCTAAGTACAGTCTACTTTGTCCAGAGATTTCTAGTAATGATCTCTCACAAGAGGCCTTAGGTAAAACCCTCCTTCTAATAGGAGTTATGAATTCCTTTATCGATTACTTAAATGTTTACGAGTGTCTCTAACTATACCCAATATCCGCCCTATAAGCAGACCCTTTAGGAGAGGAAGGTACGAAATCAAAGCATAACCTCTTCACTCTAATCACTCTTAAGTATCTCAAGTTCAAGGACATTTGCATATTGTCATGTTGAGATGTATCATTAACAAGGTTTAGAATTCTATATGATAATCTCAGGCGATCACTCCAATGTACTTACTACTCCTAGTAAGCATCCACATGTTATACTTAGACATCTCCATATTTGCATCTTTATGAGATAAGATGATTTGATCAAATCAAATAGTATACACAAGTTTTAGTTTTTACAAATCAATAATGTCCCATCTTATTGATTTTATGACTAGGGATATTTTAGGTAAAATATAATTGCACATGATAAGCATCTCACTATCATTATTATATCATGAATGCCTTCATACTATGTTTACACCATGGACTTTATGAAGTAGTTATACTATTTTATTCTAAACATAAATAAATCATTGGTTAATAAATAATGCCTTTTATTAATATTATCTAAAATTATCATTACAATGATTGTCTTTAAAGCACCTATACTAACATATTCAATATGTACGTAGCTGCTTTAAGAGCTTCAGTCCACTAGGACTTAAGAAGTTTAGAGCTTCTCAACATGCTTCACTGTCACACCCTAACTCCAGTGTTGCGACGGTTCTAAAGCAAGGGTAGACTTAAAGCCACCATAAACCCATAGAACACACATATCCTAGATCTCATACATAACATATATCCACGTCATATATAGTTATCATCATAAATAATCAATTCTATGAATTCTATAATCATCATTCATGCATTTTCTTACATTATCATATTATTTCCTCTTGTTCCTTACCGATCAAAAGATGCATCCCACATCAATAAGGAACAAGGGTAACTCACAATGTATCAATTCAGACATCAAAATAAAATCATCCTCAACATCTAACTACGAAACTCTAGAGTATACTCCTCATACATGTAAATGTCATAATACAAGATAATATATATATATATATATATATCAAAGAATTACATAGAGTCTTCTTGGAGGAATAAATCAAAAAGCTCTGTCTTCTATGTTAGCTCCTTTTAGAGCTACACTATCACCTTAAATCCACAGAAGAGGAGTGAGCCTTTAACTCAGTAAGGTATAAATTACACTAATGCTTACAAGTATCACAAAGATATAGAGGATAAGTATGATCTTGAACATATACTTAATATATTTTTGAAATATCATAAGAAAAGAGATTATCAGAATCATAACACAAGAGATCATAACATGAACAATCATGGTTTCTTTAATATCTGAGTACCTACCAAGAATGGCACTATAAATCATATCATTGAATAGAACTCATAATAGATCATAACATAGAGTATCGGTGCACCTTGTCACCTCAACGTCTCCATGTGCTTGCGCAAGGCACATGCCTAGTGTTTTTGATCCCTAACTAGTAGGGACACTAACAAAAACCCTGTCAGCTGGGTTTTCGATGTGCACATTGGACCAATGAACTAATTCTCATTGGGAAGAGCATTCTATTTACATATGGATTATGGGTTATATAGCTTGGACGTATTATCAAGAAATATAGTGGTCACAAGACCATCATCACATATTTACATATAGTTATTCCATCACACAAATAGGTATATAATGCTCTTAGTCCAAGAAAATAATAACCAAGTCATTCATGCAATTGGCTTGTTTAGGAGGGTTTCAACAATTTATAGTTTATAATTATGAATTTATAGGTTTAGGTTCATCAATAATGAATTTAAGAAAATTACATGAAGTTAGAAAAGGATAGCAAACATAATTAATGGATAGCAACATACATTAACATGGTTCATACTTACCTCAAAGCAATTTATCCTTGAATTTCCCTCAATTACTTGTAAATTCAATAATCTTCTCTAAATTCCTTAAATTTTCCTCTCCTATGTCAAATCCTCAAATACTCATAATTAGGGTTCATGCCCAAAAATGTTCATACATGGTAAATTCTTGTGATTCTAATCATCTTTTAGAATCCTAATATATTTTCTAACATCAATTTAATCACTTATTAAAGAAATATGAAAGTTTGGAATGAATAGCTACTATTCACCCAAAACCATAAATCCATATATATATCTTTCTATAATCCATAATAAATGTCAATTGATGCTCTTAAACATCTATTCAAAACTCATGATCATATATTCTAACTATGTATTAACTTATTTTAAATTTAGATTAGAGTTTGGAATAAATACCTTAAAATCCTAGAATGGAGATTCTTGAGAAATCTGAAATCTTGATGTTCTTGAAAGTTTGATTCTTGATTCTTGTATTAATAGAGATAAAATAAGTGTTTGAGAAAAGAATTTAATGAATTTATGGGTGGGTGAGGTGTATTTATGAAGAAAAAGAGGAAGAAGAACGAAATAAATAAAGTTTGAAAATGAAGGAGAATGGTCGAATATTTATAGGTTCGATACTTTCATGCCTGTAAATAGGTCTCACGGTCGTGAAAGCCACTATTTATGTTGGGTTCAAAACATTTCTTCACGGTTGCGAAGGGACGTTTTACGTCCGTGAAGACAAAGCTGGAGAATAGGCCAATTTACACAAAAATAATTTTCATGGCGGTGAAAGATCTTTCACGCTCGTGAAAAGGTCTTCACTCCCATGAAAACTTTCTTTAAGCTGGTGAAATATTTTCAAGGTGGTGAATCATTTTCAAGGGGGTGAAATATTTTTTGAAGAGGGTGAAACATTTTTAGGGGGTGAAGAATTCTCATATTTTCTCCATTTTAACTTGTTCAAACTCAACCAACTTATACATACACATGTTTAACACCTCAAAATCAATCACAACTCATCATGTCTCGACATATAATCATTCTAGGAGTAATCTATACTCAATATAACATTCTAGATTATCTACCATGCACATATAAACATACATATATCTACTCTAACACTCTAAGTACTGGGTATTACATTCTCCCCACCTTAAGAAATTTCATCCTCGAATTTTAAGACTTACCTTGCTCTTAGAATAGATAAGGGTACTTGTCCTACATGCTCTGTTCGCTTTTCCAAGTGTATTCTTCTATTGCTTGATTCCACCATAAGACCTTAACCATTGCTATATCTTTGTTTCGTAGCCTCTTGATCTTTCGATCCATAATGGAGACTGGAATCTCTTCATACGTCAAGTCTTACTGAATGTCCACTGTCGAAACTTATAGTATATGACAAGGATCGGCGACGTATTTCCGAAGCACCGATACGTGGAATACCGGATGCACACTATCTATGTTAGGTCGCAAAGCTAGCTTGCATGAAATCTCTTTAATCTTGCTCAGAATCTCAAAGGGTCTGATAAAATCATGGAGATAGCTTACCTCTCTTACCAAACCGTAGAACTCCTTTTATTGGTGAGACTTTTAAGAATACTAGATGTCCAATAGAAAATTGAAGGTCTTTTCTCTTTGGATCGACATAACTCTTTTGGAGACTAAAAGCTGTCTTTAATCTCTCTCAGATCAGTGGAATTTTTTTTGACATTTATCTTATCAATGTGGGCCCTTCGATATATCTTTCTCCAATCTCATCCCAAAATAAGGGAGATTTGTATTTTCTATCATACAAAGCTTTATAAGGAGACATCTGGATCATTGAATGGTAACTATTGTTGTAGGCAAACTCTATCAATAGTAAGTGAGTATCCCAATTTCCTCCAAAGTCTAGAATGCATATTCTCAGCATGTCTTTTAGAGTTTGGATGGTCCTCTCTGATTGCCCATCCGTCTGCGGATGAAATGCTGTGCTAAAATCAAGCTGTGTACCCAAGCACTTTTGCAATTTCTGCCAAAATCTCTAGGTGAACTGAGTACCTCTATCTGAAATGATCGAAACTGAAACTCTATGAAGCCTAACAATCTCCTCAACATATATCTGTGCATACTGAGAAGCCGTATAAGTCATCTTGACTGGCAAGAAGTGAGCTGACTTGGTCAATATATCAACAATAACCCATATCGAATCATGGCCTTTTGAAGTCCTTGGCAAACCGACCATAAAATCCATAGTCACTCTCTACTATTTCCATTCGGGCAAAGGCAAATGCTAAAGTAGTCCTGAAGGCTTCTGATGCTCGAACATAACTTGCTGCCAAGTTAGACATTTAGCTACATATTCTGCAACATCTCTTTTCAATCCACTCTACCAATAAGAACTCTTGATGTTGTGGTACATCTTTGTTGCACATGGATGCACACTATAGCTAGAATGATGAGCTTCCTTGAGAATCACATCTCTCAATCCATCCACAGCTGGAACATATAATCTATTACCCAATCTCAATACACCATCAAGTATGGCAAAGCCTGGAGCTCTCTCTGTTCCCACATCGTTCTTTAGCTTTACCAACTGAGGATCCTTATCTTGCGCTTCTCTTATTTGATCAATAAGTATTGGTTTAACTTGAAAATAAGCCAAAAATGCACCCACATCTGACAGATTCAATCTAATCCCCATATCATGCAAACTCTGCACCTCTCTCATAAGAGATCTCCTACAAACTTGGATATGGGCTAAACTTCCCAAAGATTTTCTACTCAAAGCATCCACCACCACATTAGATGGTAGAAAAATTCACAATCATAATCTTTTAGTAATTCCATCCATCTCCTCTACCGAAGATTGAGATCCTTCTGTTGGAAGATATACTTCAAACTCTTATGATCTGTGAAGATTTCACACTTCTCTCCATACTGAAGATTTCACACTTCTCTCCATATAGGTGGTGTCTCCGTATCTTCAACGCGAATACTACTGTAGCCATCTTAAGATCATGCGTAGGGCAATTCACCTCATGCTTCCTTAACTGTCTAAAAGCATAGGCTATCACTCTACCATGCTGTATAAGTACACATCCAAGTCCCACTCTCGATGCATCACAATACATTGCATATCCTTCTTCTTCTGATGGCAAAGCCAAAACAGGTGCCGTGGTAAGATAAGTCTTCAACTTATGAAAACTCCCTTCACAAGCATTCGTCTATTGGAATTTCACTTACTTTTGAGTAAGCTTGGTCAAAGGTGCTGCGATCTTAGAAAAATCTTATACAAACCTCCTATAATACCCTGCCAAACCCAATAAACTTCTAACTTTGGAAACATTTATGGTTCTAGGACAATAAGGATTGTATCCACTTTCTTCGGATAAACTTTAAGTCCTTCCTTACTCACCACATGCCCAAGAAAACAAACACTATAGAGCCAAAACTCATACTTAGAGAACTTAACAAACAACTGATGCTTTCTCAAGGTCTATAATATAATTCAAAGATGTTCTTCACGCTCTTCCTTGCTCCTAGAATATACAAGAATGTCATCGATAAAGACAATAACAAACTTATCCAAAAATGGCTTGAACACCCTATTCAGCAAAGTCCATGAATACGGCTAGTGCATTAGTCAATCCAAATGGCAACACTAAGAACTCATAGTGTCCATATCTAGTCCAAAAAACTGTCTTCGATACATCGCCATTCTGAAGTCTCAACTAATGATAACCAGACCTCAAGTCAATCTTGGAGAAATGACTAGCACCTTGTAACTAGTCAAACAAATCATCTATCATTGGCAAAGGATACTTGTTCCTGATGGTAACCTTGTTAAGCTGCCTATAATCGTCTATACACAATCTCATATAACCATATTTCTTCTTTACAAAGAGCACTGGTGCTCCCCATGGCGAACTACTAATTCTAATGAATCCATTGTCAAGCATATCTTATAATTGAACTTTCAATTCTTTCAACTCAATCGGTGCCATATGGTAGGGAGGAATAGAAATCGGACTCGTGCCCGTTAGTAACTCGATATCGAACTCTTTCTCTTTATGCGGTGGCAACCCTGGTAATTCTTCAGGAAATATGTCCGAAAACTCACTAACTATTGGAATATGCTCCATGCCTTTCACTTCCTTCTGAGTATCTTAGAAATAAGCCAAATACCATTGGAAACTCTTTCTCAACAACCTTCTTGTCCCAATGGCAGATATCACATTGTATGGTACTTCGCTCCTCTCCCTTTGAAATTCAAACTCCTTACCTAAAGGTGGCTTGAAAACTATCTTCTTCCCATTACAATCTATGGTAGCATAGTGCTTGGACAACCAATCCATGAACAAAATCACAACAAATTCTAGCATAGACAATTCAATCAAATCTACATTCAAGTTTTTGCCACCTATGCTAACCACACATGAGGGATAAAAGTTTTGGACTTCAATCTCTTCCTTCAAAAGAGTAGAAACAATCAACATAGTTTCAAGCAACTCATAGGGCATATGTAATTTCTTAGCAAAACATGATAATACAAAGGAATGTGTAGCTCCTAAATCAAACAACACTCTAGCATTCAAAACTTGGATCGAAAGAATACCTGTAATAACCGTGTTAGATGTTTGGGCCTCATACTTTGCCAAAGAAAAAACTCTCCTTCTGCCTTTACCTATAGGAACTGACTCTGAAGCTTGAGCCACATGCTGACCTGACCCTTTGCCAACCTCTGGAGTCCTACCTAAAATGCCTCGGCCCACATTTGGCTACTGAGTAACACTCCTCTCCCTATCCATCTGAACTGTTGTCTGAGAAGCCTGAGGTCTAACTCTACAGGATGATTGTGGATAATTCTTGAGTAAATGACATTACTGTCCACACCTAAAGCATGCTCATGTCACATAAAAACAAGGGCCTCTATGAAATTTACCACATGTAGGACACAAAAGATTAAAAGTCCTAGGGGGTGCAAAACTGGCTGAACCATGACTCATATGAGAAGTGAGTCCAGGGGTAGTCCGACTCTATTGTGGTATCTCTGAATGTCCTCTATACCCACTTTGAGGAGCTGACTGATGAGTCATTCCCATACTTTTCACCCCACTCTCTTATTTAGAAGAACTTTCTATTTTAACTTTTTTCTTCTCTACTCTTTCAGATCTAGCTTCAATCTCACTATTCTCAATTACTCTAGCCTTATCCACCAGCTTAGAGTAAGTGTCAAATTCAAGAGCAACTAAGATTTTAAACAGTGGAGCCACTAATCCTCTGCGAAACCTCTGAATTCGTGCCTCTTTTGTAAGCACCAAAACTGGAGCAAATTTTCTCAACTGACTAAACTTCCTGGCGTTCGCTAAAACACTCATACCAGGTGTTTGAACCAATCTTTCAAACTCCATAGATTTAGCTTCTCTTACGCTCTTTGGAAGAAACTCATTCAACACCAATTCCTTGAATCTCTCCTAAGAAATATCTTCATTTCCCCGAAGCATACCTGAAATGCTTCTTTTAAACCAATCCTTAGCCTCAGCCTTCATCAAATAGCCAACAAACTATATGGCTCTTCTATCGGGAATACGCAGAATTTGTACCTTCTCTTTTATTTCCTCTAGGAAATCTGTAGGATCCACCTCACTTCTACACTCTGAGGGCTAAAGCTTAAAAAATCTCTCGAATGATATCTCTTCTGCTTGACGTACAACGAGTGGTGGAACTGCTGGAGGAATGAGAATCTATGGAGCATGTGCTGGAGGTACTTATTGCTGTCTTTAATAAGTAATGAACTCAACTATCATTTCATAGTTCCTTTGCAGCTGTTCTAATTGTTGAGCCATAGTAACCATATCCACTTGTGGCATAGGAGGAACTTCATCACCTCTATTTCCACCTATAAAACCTTCTTCAGAAGGCAAATCTTATCTAGGACGACCTCGACCTCATCCTCTACCACGCCGTGGATGCATCTCGATACTGATAAGAAGAACAAACAAGATTAGACTCATTACACACACTTAACGTAGATTCATACTAAAAGAAGACACAACACGGACGAGACATGATTCCTATGCTTCGTAGTTATCTTAATTGACACTTACATTAGGGCTCATGCAAATCTATCTATCTTTCTACCGTAAGGATTATAAACCTATAGCTCTGATATCACCTCTGTCACACCCCAACTCCAATGGTGCGACGGTCCTAGGGCAAGGGTAGGCTTAAAGCCACTATAAACCCGTAGAACACATATATCCTAGATCTCGTACATAACATATATCCACATCATACATAGTTATCATTATAAATATTCAATTCTATGAATCATATAATCATCATATATGCATTTCCATACATCATCATATGATTTCCTCTTGTTCCTTACCGATCAAAAGATGTATCCCATATCAATAAGGAATAAAGGTAACTCATAATGTATCAATTCAGATATTAAAATAAAATCAACCTCAATATCTAACTACGGAGCTCTAGAGTATAGTCCTCATACATGCAAACGTCATAATACAAGATAATATATATATATCAAAGAATTACATAGTCTTCCTGGAGGAATAAATCAAGAAGCTCTATCTTCTATGTTAGCTCCTTTTCGAGTTGCACTATCATCTAAAATCCATAAAAGAGGAGTGAGCCTTCAACTCAGTAAGGTATAAACTACACTAATGCTTACAAGTATCACAAAGATATATAGGATAAGTATGATCTTGAACATATATTCAATATACTTTTGAAATATCATAAGGAAAGAGATTATCAGAATCATGACACAAGAGATCATAACATGAACAATTATGGTTTCTTTAACATGTAAGTGCCCACCAAGAATGGCACTATAAATCATATCATGAAATAGAACTCAGAATAGATCATAACATAGCATATTGGTGCACCTTGTCACCTTAACATCTCCATGTGCTTGCACAGGCACATGCCTAGTGTTTTTGGTCCCCAACTAGGAGGGACACTCACAAAAACCCTGTTAGCTGGGTTTCTGATGTGCACATTGGACCAATGAACTAACTCTCATTAGGAAGAGCGTTTTATTTACATGTGGGTCATGGGTTATATAGCTTGGACATATTATCAAGAAACATAGTGGTCACAAGACCATCATCACATATTTACATATAGTTATTCCATCACACAAATAGGTATATAATGATCTTGGTCCAAGAAAACAACAACCAAGTCATACATGCAATTGGCTTGTTTATGAGAGTTTCAATAATTTATAATTTACAATTACAAATTTATAGGTTTAGGTTCATCAATAATGAATTTAAGAAAATTACACGAAGTAAGAAAAGAGTAGCAAGCATAATTAATGGATAACAACATACATTAACATGGTTCATACTTACCTCAAAGTAATTTATCCTTGAATTTCCCTCAATTACTTGTAAATTCAATAATCTTCTCTAAATTCCTTGAATTCTCCTCTCCTATGTCAAATTCCCAAATACTCATAATTAGGGTTCATGCCCAAAAATATTCATACATGGTAAATTCTTGTGATTCTAATAATCTTTTAGAATCCTAATATGTTTTCTAACATCAATTTAATCATTTATTAAAGAAATGTGAAAGTTTTGGATGAATAGCTAATATTCACCCAAAACTCTAAATCCATATATATATCTTGCTATAATCCATAATAAAAGCCAATTGATGCTCTTAAACATCTATTCATAATGTATAATCATATATTCTAACTATGTATTAACTTATTTTAAACTTAGATTGTAGTTTGGAATAAATACCTTTAAACTCTAGAATGGAGATTATTGAGAAATCTGAAATCTTGATGTTCTTGAAGGTTTGATTCTTGATTCTTGTGTTAATGGAGATAAAATAAGTGTTTGAGAAAAGAATTTAATGAATTTGTGGGTGGGTGAGGTGTATTTATGAAGAAATAGAGGAAGAAGAACGGAATAAATAAAGTTTGAAAATGAATGAGAATGGTCAGATATTTATAGATCCAACATTTTCACGCCCGTAAATAGGTTTCATAGTCGTGAAAGCCACTATTTATGTTGGGTTCGAAACATTTCTTCGCGGCCATGAAGGGATGTTTTACGCCCGTGAAGACAAAGTTGAAGAATTGGCCAATTTACATAGAAAGTATTTTCACGGTGGTGAAAGATCTTTCACGCCCGTGAAAATGTCTTCACTCCCGTGAAAACTTTCTTCAAGGTGGTGAAACATTTTCAAGGTGGTGAATCATTTTCAAGGGGGTGATATATTTTCAAGGGGGTGAAACATTTTCAAGGGGGTGAAAAATTCTCATATCTTATCCATTCTAACTTGTCCAAACTCAACCAATTTATACATACACATGTTTAACACCTTAAAATCAATCACAACTCATTATGTCTCAACATATCATCATTCTAGAAGTAATCTATACTCAATATAATATTTTAAATTATCTACCATGCATATATAAACATACACATATCTACCTAACACTCCAAGTACTGGGTATTACATTGACACCGTGTCTAATAATGTTCAGTTTCTCCTTTCTGCTATACCATTATGATCTGAACAACTAGGCATAGTGTATTGGGTAATAATCTCATGCTCTTGAAGACACTTTGCAAAAAGACCAGGTGCTTGTCTGTCTTCAATGTATCTACCATAGTACTCTGCACCTCTATTTGATATCACAATCTTAATTTGTTTACCATATTATTTCTCTACAGGCCATGAAAACTTTAAAGGCATCTAATGCTTCGTGCTTATTATGAAGCAGATAGAGATACATGTAACATGAGGAGTCATCAATGAAGGTGATGAAGCATTTATGAACATATGTGTATATATCTGGACAACAAATATATGTATGTATGATGGGATTCCATCACCATAGAAGTACAAAAACGAACCTCCACTCTTTTCTTTCACTTAGCAACATTGTAGAGATAAGTTCAATGACCTTAAACATAAATTATTTGAGAGACCAAATTTGAGCAAGATCTCGTAGACTGAGATTGAAATTAGAGAGAGAAAGGAATATAACTAAAGAGACAAGTGAAACTTAGATACAAATTTGGTTTGGTCGAAATCATAGAATTGAATTTAGTGGGTTTTAGATAGAGAAAGTATAAAGGTTTATAGAGAGAGAAGAAGATGATATTCTTGAGTTTTATTTTAAATCTGAAGTTGTTTTAGATCTAATATTGTTTGATTTTAATTTTTCTTTTTTCTTACAATTTGGAAAATCTAAATACCATTATTTATTTTAATTAAAATTTTAAAAACATATTATTTAATGTGGACCACATAAACAAAAATAATTATAATTATAATAGTTTTAGACCATGTCTACATATGTCATTATGTAACACCAAGTCCTAACCGAGCTTAGTATAGTTAAGGACCTTCAGAAATTTCTGTCAATTTATTTGAAATTACTTTGATGTGCTTACATGTGTATTTGATGTTTAATTTCTTGTTTGTGTAAATAATAATGATAATAAAATAAATAAATAAAAATAAATTAGCCAAATTAGGATATAAAAAATAATAGTACTTAATTGCAAAAGGAAATAAAAATTAGGGATTTAATTGATATTTTATAAGGATCCAATTAAGCAAAAGTGTAAGAGGAAGGAGTGAATAGCATTTTCACTCATCATGATTCAATGGAACGAAGTATTGGTGCATTTTAATCCAAGGGATGTATGCATAGGTTGTAAAGTTTACTTTATGAGATTGAGTGTAGGTGATTAAGTGGAAAAAGTCCACTAACTTATTAAATAATCAAAACAAAATCTGCATGTTCTTCTTCTCCATCCAAAATCGTGAGCCACCAAATTTGAAGAGAAAAACCCATCCTTGTTTTGGCCATAGGAGAAAAATCAAAGTTTGCATTCAAAATTTTTATGCTAAGGTGGGAATTATCATCAATCTCTTCCTTTTCTTCAACCATAGCTCAAATTTCATTTTAGTTGGAAGTTTGTGAGGTCTAGGGTTCGACCATTCCAGAAATTTTGAAAGTGAGTTTAAATTTCTGGTTGCTTAATGATTGATTGATATTTAAATGTTGTTTTGGATGGTCAAATTGAGAAATTAAACATCTATTGGGTAATTTGCATTATGGCCGAAATGAATGGGAGAAAATTATGGGAAAATGATTTTTGTGTTTCAAAGGAGCAATTGATTGTATAAATGATGTTAAATAGATTCAATTGATGTTAATTGAATGTTTAAATTGAGGTTGAATTTCAATTTTGGAATGGACCTTGTAACCGAATTGGGGGATAGGGTTTAGGTGTAAAAATTTCTTATAAAATTCTACAATTGAATGTTTGAATCTTTAATTGATATGGTGAATTGATATTTGAATGCTTAAAATTTAAGAACAAACTCAAAAGGAAGAAAACCCATTTTGGCCGAATGCCTTAGGTTGGGGAAAATATGAAATTGGCTTGGTTTGGTGAAATTGATTGTTTAGATGTGTAATTGGTAACTTGAATTAGTTAATTATCAGTGTAATTGGGAAAATTAATGATGGATTGAGAAAATCCCTTTTCACCGAACCTAATTAGGGCAAAAGTGAGAAATTTGATTTGATTATGTGTAATTGAGCTTAGAATTGTTAAATTGATGCGTTTAATTGTTGAATTATAAAGTTGAATTGAAAAAATTAAGTTTAGATGACCAAGCCCTCCTTAGGCCGAATGGTTATTGAACTAGGGTTAGGTTATAAGGTGATTTTTGTGTACAATTTGTTAAATGTGAGTAATGTGTTTGATTGTTAGGTATTTGATGCAAATAGGAAGTAATTGGTATAATTGGAATTGAGTTTAGGTCTTTATGACCTATAAAGTTTAAAATACTTTGGCATGAAACCTAGGCTTGAACATAAGCCCAAACTTGCTTTAATATGTTAATATATATGTGAATTAATGTGTTGTATAAAGAATAGGAGGTTTTAATATATGTAACCTAAGTTTGGCTTTGGCCGAATGGCCTATGTGTGCAAAAAGGGTGAATTTATCATTTGATAGGAAATATGACCATTGATTGTGAGTATATGTGTATTTGATGTGTATTGTGTGTGTATATGTAATGATTTGAATCCTTACGGAGAGAATATATATAAATATAGGCGAGCCTCCCGAGGAAGGGACAAGTCGGACAATCGCCGCGTCCGTTAGGGGGTCTTCGGCTAGCTAGGAGCTACGTGCCTTGGCTAAGCTTGGAAGTAAGTTTTTATATACAATTATTGCATTTATACATCATATGGAATAATATATGCATTTGAATTGATTGGATACATAAAAACCCTAATTTTATTTGAAACGTCCAATTGGCACCTAAAATGACCCTACGAACTGACCTTAACTGTCCTAAACTTTCGACTGATTTAATTTGAAACCTATAAAGTATTTTAATCCAATACTTGGCCCAATCCTTTCCCCTATCCCTAAGCTTCAAATTGATACCAAATAGTCCACCTAAATATGTTCATAATATAGAGAACCAGAAACTCCTCAAAAATCCTAAAACGGACCCGTAATTTGACTTGCCATATGCGCTAGCAAAACTGGGCTCCAGCAGGCCCGTTTCTTAACTTTGGCCAGCATGCCTATATGATACTTGTAATATGAAAATGAGTTGTTATATGTGAAATTGAGACATATTGGTGAACCTATACCTATTATATGAGACTTTTGCATATGATATCATAATAGGGCTACTACGATGGTGTAGTGGGATTATTCGTCGACCGTGTGCACACTGGTATTTTATTTGACCCTTGCTAGAGAGGGGAGTTATATTCTCTAGTCGTAAGAGCCTATCACTCTTACGTAACTATTGGTTTCGCGCTATTGCACCATATATATATTTGTTAGCACAATTATGCATATTGGATATATTTGGCCCTATTTACCTATTATATCATATTTGATGTGACTCATATTACATGTTATTATGGTTCAACATATTTTGAACATTTCATATGCTATACTTATAGTTCATTACTTGTACCACACATTTTCAATACTATTTATTCTATCCTTTGCTATATTGCTCCTAACCTTGTCAGGTCCCGGTTCAGCTTCAATAGTATATAATTTTCATGCATTTTTGTATATAATTACTTACTGAGTATTTTATACTCACCCCCATGGGTTTAAATCTTTTCAGGTGACGGTGAAGTCCGAGTTCCACTGGCTCATCTTTCTTCACCGTGGACATTTTGACATATATATGTAAATATTATAAGCTAATCTTTTATCCAAATTTTGTCTAGTAGCTCCATGGTACTGTAATCCAAAGTATGAGTATTTAGATTGATATGTATGTATTTATCTATGTGTGTATAATGATATAGTTGCCTAGTTTGGTATTAAAGCAGGTATGATAATGATAATGGGTTATGTTGTGAATTGAGAAATGATATTTGGAAGTGTTTAATTGATAAATGGTAAATTGGCATGTTAAAAATACAGAGGAAACTCTGCCGAATTTTCGGCAGAACATTGGCATAATGTATATATATAAGATTTGGCATGAAGTTTAATGATATATTATGGATGAACTTGTGTGATATATGAACTATTAGAATGAATAAGGTTTATGAGTATTAGCTAAATTGTATTAGGGGT